>CAMPDV010005305.1:0-25475 GCA_946699065.1 Loxodes magnus
AAGTATTTTGAAAAGTGAATAAGTAAAGTAAGAAAAGAAGAAAGAGTTTCAGTTTTAAAGAGTACGCTTTGAGAAGTAATAAGTATTTTGAAAAGTGAAGAAGTAAAGTAAGAAAAGAAGAAAGAGTTTCAGTTTTAAAGAGTACGCTTTGAGAAGTAATAAGTATTTTGAAAAGTGAATAAGTAAAGTAAGAAAAGAAGAAAGAGTTTCAGTTTTAAATAGTATGCTTTGAGAAGTAATAAGTATTTTGAAAAGTGAATAAGCAAAGTAAGAAAAGAAGAAAGAGTTTCAGATTTAAGGAGTATGCTTTGAGAAGTAATAAGTATTTAGAAAGTGAATAAGTAAAATAAGAAAAGAAGAAAGAGTTTCAGTTTTAATAGTATGCTTTGAGAAGTAATAAATATTTTGAAAAGTGAATAAGTAAAGTAAGAAAAGAAGAAAGAGTTTCAGTTTTAAAGAGTATGCTTTGAGAAGTAATAAGTATTTAGAAAAGTGAATAAGTAAAGTAAGAAAAGAAGATAGAGTTTCAGATTTAAGGAGTATGCTTTGAGAAGTAATAAGTATTTTGAAAAGTGAATAAGTAAAGTAAGAAAAGAAGAAAGAGTTTCAGTTTTAAAGAGTATGCTTTGAGAGTTAATAAGTATTTTGAAAAGTGAATAAGTAAAGTAAGAAAAGAAGAAAGAGTTTCAGATTTAAGGAGTATGCTTTGAGAAGTAATAAGTATTTTGAAAAGTGAAGAAGTAAAGTAAGAAAAGAAGAAAGAGTTTCAGATTTAAGGAGTATGCTTTGAGAAGTAATAAGTATTTAGAAAGTGAATAAGTAAAGTAAGAAAAGAAGATAAAATTTCAGTTTTAATAGTATGCTTTGAGAAGTAATAAGTATTTTGAAAAGTGAATAAGTAAAGTAAGAAAAGAAGAAAGAGTTTCAGATTTAAGGAGTATGCTTTGAGAAGTAATAAGTATTTTTAAAAGTGAATAAGTAAAGTAAGAAAAGAAGAAAGAGTTTCAGATTTAAGGAGTATGCTTTGAGAAGTAATAAGTATTTTGAAAAGTGAATAAGTAAAGTAAGAAAAGAAGAAAGAGTTTCAGATTTAAGGAGTATGCTTTGAGAAGTAATCAGTATTTTTAAAAGTGAATAAGTAAAGTAAGAAAAGAAGATAAAATTTCAGTTTTAATAGTATGCTTTGAGAAGTAATAAGTATTTTGAAAAGTGAAGAAGTAAAATAAGAAAAGAAGAAAGAGTTTCAGTTTTAAAGAGTATGCTTTGAGAAGTAATAAGTATTTAGAAAAGTGAATAAGTAAAGTAAGAAAAGAAGATAGAGTTTCAGATTTAAGGAGTATGCTTTGAGAGTTAATAAGTAATTTGAAAAGTGAATAAGTAAAGTAAGAAAAGAAGAAAGAGTTTCAGATTTAAGGAGTATGCTTTGAGAAGTAATAAGTATTTTGAAAAGTGAAGAAGTAAAGTAAGAAAAGAAGATAGAGTTTCAGTTTTAAAGAGTACGCTTTGAGAAGTAATAAGTATTTTGAAAAGTGAATAAGTAAAGTAAGAAAAGAAGAAAGAGTTTCAGTTTTAAAGAGTACGCTTTGAGAAGTAATAAGTATTTTGAAAAGTGAAGAAGTAAAGTAAGAAAAGAAGAAAGAGTTTCAGTTTTAAAGAGTACGCTTTGAGAAGTAATAAGTATTTTGAAAAGTGAATAAGTAAAGTAAGAAAAGAAGAAAGAGTTTCAGTTTTAAAGAGTATGCTTTGAGAGTTAATAAGTATTTTTAAAAGTGAATAAGTAAAGTAAGAAAAGAAGAAAGAGTTTCAGATTTAAGGAGTATGCTTTGAGAAGTAATAAGTATTTTGAAAAGTGAAGAAGTAAAATAAGAAAAGAAGAAAGAGTTTCAGTTTTAATAGTATGCTTTGAGAAGTAATAAGTATTTTGAAAAGTGAATAAGTAAAGTAAGAAAAGAAGAAAGAGTTTCAGTTTTAAAGAGTATGCTTTGAGAAGTAATAAGTATTTTGAAAAGTGAATAAGTAAAGTAAGAAAAGAAGAAAGAGTTTCAGTTTTAAAGAGTATGCTTTGAGAAGTAATAAGTATTTTGAAAAGTGAATAAGTAAAGTAAGAAAAGAAGAAAGAGTTTCAGATTTAAGGAGTATGCTTTGAGAAGTAATAAGTATTTTGAAAAGTGAATAAGTAAAGTAAGAAAAGAAGAAAGAATTTCAGTTTTAAGGAGTACGCTTTGAGAAGTAATAAATATTTTGAAAAGTGAATAAGTAAAGTAAGAAAAGAAGATAGAATTTCAGATTTAAGGAGTATGCTTTGAGAAGTAATAAGTATTTTGAAAAGTGAATAAGTAAAGTAAGAAAAGAAGAAAGAGTTTCAGTTTTAAAGAGTATGCTTTGAGAGTTAATAAGTATTTTTAAAAGTGAATAAGTAAAGTAAGAAAAGAAGAAAGAGTTTCAGATTTAAGGAGTATGCTTTGAGAAGTAATAAGTATTTAGAAAAGTGAATAAGTAAAGTAAGAAAAGAAGAAAGAGTTTCAGTTTTAAAGAGTATGCTTTGAGAGTTAATAAGTATTTTGAAAAGTGAATAAGAAAAGTAAGAAAAGAAGAAAGAGTTTCAGATTTAAGGAGTATGCTTTGAGAGTTAATAAGTATTTTGAAAAGTGAATAAGTAAAGTAAGAAAAGAAGATAGAGTTTCAGATTTAAGGAGTATGCTTTGAGAAGTAATAAGTATTTTGAAAAGTGAATAAGTAAAGTAAGAAAAGAAGATAAAATTTCAGTTTTAATAGTATGCTTTGAGAAGTAATAAGTATTTTGAAAAGTGAATAAGTAAAATAAGAAAAGAAGAAAGAGTTTCAGTTTTAAAGAGTATGCTTTGAGAAGTAATAAGTATTTTGAAAAGTGAATAAGTAAAGTAAGAAAAGAAGATAGAGTTTCAGATTTAAGGAGTATGCTTTGAGAAGTAATAAGTATTTTAAAAAGTGAATAAGTAAAGTAAGAAAAGAAGAAAGAGTTTCAGTTTTAAAGAGTAGACTTTGAGAAGTAATAAGTATTTAGAAAAGTGAATAAGTAAAGTAAGAAAAGAAGAAAGAGTTTCAGTTTTAAGGAGTATGCTTTGAGAAGTAATAAGTATTTTGAAAAGTGAATAAGTAAAGTAAGAAAAGAAGAAAGAGTTTCAGATTTAAGGAGTATGCTTTGAGAAGTAATAAGTATTTTGAAAAGTGAATAAGTAAAGTAAGAAAAGAAGAAAGAGTTTCAGTTTTAAAGAGTACGCTTTGAGAAGTAATAAGTATTTTGAAAAGTGAATAAGTAAAGTAAGAAAAGAAGAAAGAGTTTCAGTTTTAAAGAGTACGCTTTGAGAAGTAATAAGTATTTTGAAAAGTGAATAAGTAAAGTAAGAAAAGAAGAAAGAGTTTCAGTTTTAAAGAGTATGCTTTGAGAAGTAATAAGTATTTAGAAAAGTGAATAAGTAAAGTAAGAAAAGAAGAAAGAGTTTCAGTTTTAAAGAGTATGCTTTGAGAAGTAATAAGTATTTAGAAAGTGAATAAGTAAAATAAGAAAAGAAGATAAAATTTCAGTTTTTATAGTATGCTTTGAGAAGTAATAAGTATTTTGAAAAGTGAAGAAGTAAAATAAGAAAAGAAGAAAGAGTTTCAGTTTTAAAGAGTATGCTTTGAGAAGTAATAAGTATTTAGAAAAGTGAATAAGTAAAGTAAGAAAAGAAGATAGAGTTTCAGATTTAAGGAGTATGCTTTGAGAAGTAATAAGTATTTTGAAAAGTGAATAAGTAAAGTAAGAAAAGAAGAAAGAGTTTCAGTTTTAAAGAGTATGCTTTGAGAGTTAATAAGTATTTTGAAAAGTGAATAAGTAAAGTAAGAAAAGAAGAAAGAGTTTCAGATTTAAGGAGTATGCTTTGAGAAGTAATAAGTATTTTGAAAAGTGAATAAGTAAAGTAAGAAAAGAAGAAAGAGTTTCAGATTTAAGGAGTATGCTTTGAGAAGTAATAAGTATTTAGAAAAGTGAATAAGTAAAATAAGAAAAGAAGAAAGAGTTTCAGTTTTAAAGAGTATGCTTTGAGAAGTAATAAGTATTTAGAAAGTGAAGAAGTAAAATAAGAAAAGAAGAAAGAGTTTCAGTTTTAAAGAGTATGCTTTGAGAGTTAATAAGTATTTTGAAAAGTGAATAAGTAAAGTAAGAAAAGAAGAAAGAGTTTCAGTTTTAAAGAGTATGCTTTGAGAGTTAATAAGTATTTTGAAAAGTGAATAAGTAAAGTAAGAAAAGAAGAAAGAGTTTCAGATTTAAGGAGTATGCTTTGAGAAGTAATAAGTATTTTGAAAAGTGAATAAGTAAAGTAAGAAAAGAAGAAAGAGTTTCAGTTTTAAAGAGTACGCTTTGAGAAGTAATAAGTATTTTGAAAAGTGAATAAGTAAAGTAAGAAAAGAAGAAAGAGTTTCAGTTTTAAAGAGTACGCTTTGAGAAGTAATAAGTATTTTGAAAAGTGAATAAGTAAAGTAAGAAAAGAAGAAAGAGTTTCAGATTTAAGGAGTATGCTTTGAGAAGTAATAAGTATTTTGAAAAGTGAATAAGTAAAGTAAGAAAAGAAGAAAGAGTTTCAGATTTAAGGAGTATGCTTTGAGAAGTAATAAGTATTTAGAAAAGTGAATAAGTAAAGTAAGAAAAGAAGAAAGAGTTTCAGTTTTAAAGAGTATGCTTTGAGAGTTAATAAGTATTTTGAAAAGTGAATAAGTAAAGTAAGAAAAGAAGAAAGAGTTTCAGATTTAAGGAGTATGCTTTGAGAAGTAATAAGTATTTAGAAAAGTGAATAAGTAAAGTAAGAAAAGAAGAAAGAGTTTCAGTTTTAAAGAGTATGCTTTGAGAGTTAATAAGTATTTTGAAAAGTGAATAAGTAAAGTAAGAAAAGAAGAAAGAGTTTCAGTTTTAAAGAGTATGCTTTGAGAGTTAATAAGTATTTTGAAAAGTGAATAAGTAAAGTAAGAAAAGAAGAAAGAGTTTCAGATTTAAGGAGTATGCTTTGAGAAGTAATAAGTATTTTGAAAAGTGAATAAGTAAAGTAAGAAAAGAAGAAAGAGTTTCAGTTTTAAAGAGTATGCTTTGAGAAGTAATAAGTATTTTGAAAAGTGAAGAAGTAAAATAAGAAAAGAAGAAAGAGTTTCAGTTTTAAAGAGTACGCTTTGAGAAGTAATAAGTATTTAGAAAAGTGAATAAGTAAAGTAAGAAAAGAAGAAAGAGTTTCAGTTTTAAAGAGTATGCTTTGAGAGTTAATAAGTATTTTGAAAAGTGAATAAGTAAAGTAAGAAAAGAAGAAAGAGTTTCAGTTTTAAAGAGTATGCTTTGAGAAGTAATAAGTATTTAGAAAAGTGAATAAGTAAAATAAGAAAAGAAGAAAGAGTTTCAGTTTTAAAGAGTACGCTTTGAGAAGTAATAAGTATTTAGAAAGTGAAGAAGTAAAATAAGAAAAGAAGAAAGAGTTTCAGTTTTAAAGAGTATGCTTTGAGAAGTAATAAGTATTTAGAAAAGTGAATAAGTAAAATAAGAAAAGAAGAAAGAGTTTCAGTTTTAAAGAGTATGCTTTGAGAAGTAATAAGTATTTAGAAAAGTGAATAAGTAAAGTAAGAAAAGAAGAAAGAGTTTCAGTTTTAAAGAGTACGCTTTGAGAAGTAATAAATATTTTGAAAAGTGAAGAAGTAAAATAAGAAAAGAAGATAGAATTTCAGATTTAAAGAGTATGCTTTGAGAAGTAATTAGTATTTTGAAAAGTGAATAAGTAAAGTAAGAAAAGAAGAAAGAGTTTCAGTTTTAATAGTATGCTTTGAGAAGTAATAAATATTTTGAAAAGTGAATAAGTAAAGTAAGAAAAGAAGAAAGAGTTTCAGTTTTAAAGAGTATGCTTTGAGAAGTAATAAGTATTTAGAAAAGTGAATAAGTAAAGTAAGAAAAGAAGAAAGAGTTTCAGTTTTAAAGAGTATGCTTTGAGAGTTAATAAGTATTTTGAAAAGTGAATAAGTAAAGTAAGAAAAGAAGAAAGAGTTTAGTTTTAAAGAGTTTGTTTTGAGAAGTAATAAGTATTTTGAAAAGTGAATAAGTAAAGTAAGAAAAGAAGAAAGAGTTTCAGATTTAAGGAGTATGCTTTGAGAAGTAATAATTAATTTGAAAAGTGAATAAGTAAAGTAAGAAAAGAAGATAGAGTTTAAGTTTTAAAGAGTACGCTTTGAGAAGTAATAAATATTTTGAAAAGTGAAGAAGTAAAATAAGAAAAGAAGATAGAATTTCAGATTTAAAGAGTATGCTTTGAGAAGTAATAAGTATTTTGAAAAGTGAATAAGTAAAGTAAGAAAAGAAGAAAAAATTTCAGTTTTAATAGTATGCTTTGAGAAGTAATAAGTATTTTGAAAAGTGAAGAAGTAAAGTAAGAAAAGAAGAAAGAGTTTCAGTTTTAAAGAGTAGACTTTGAGAAGTAATAAGTATTGTTAAAAGTGAATAAGTAAAGTAAGAAAAGAAGAAAGAGTTTCAGTTTTAAGGAGTATGCTTTGAGAAGTAATAAGTATTTAGAAAGTGAAGAAGTAAAGTAAGAAAAGAAGATAGAGTTTCAGTTTTAAAGAGTAGACTTTGAGAAGTAATAAGTATTTAGAAAAGTGAAGAAGTAAAGTAAGAAAAGAAGAAAGAGTTTCAGTTTTAAAGAGTATGCTTTGAGAGTTAATAAGTATTTTGAAAAGTGAATAAGTAAAGTAAGAAAAGAAGAAAGAGTTTCAGATTTAAGGAGTATGCTTTGAGAAGTAATAAGTAATTTGAAAAGTGAATAAGTAAAGTAAGAAAAGAAGATAGAGTTTCAGTTTTAAAGAGTACGCTTTGAGAAGTAATAAATATTTTGAAAAGTGAAGAAGTAAAATAAGAAAAGAAGATAGAATTTCAGATTTAAAGAGTATGCTTTGAGAAGTAATAAGTATTTTGAAAAGTGAATAATTAAAGTAAGAAAAGAAGATAGAGTTTCAGTTTTAAAGAGTATGCTTTGAGAAGTAATAAGTATTTTGAAAAGTGAAGAAGTAAAATAAGAAAAGAAGAAAGAGTTTAGTTTTAAAGAGTATGCTTTGAGAAGTAATAAGTATTTTGAAAAGTGAAGAAGTAAAGTAAGAAAAGAAGATAGAGTTTCAGATTTAAGGAGTATGCTTTGAGAAGTAATAAGTATTTAGAAAGTGAATAAGTAAAGTAAGAAAAGAAGATAAAATTTCAGTTTTAATAGTATGCTTTGAGAAGTAATAAGTATTTTGAAAAGTGAAGAAGTAAAGTAAGAAAAGAAGAAAGAGTTTCAGTTTTAAAGAGTAGACTTTGAGAAGTAATAAGTATTTAGAAAGTGAAGAAGTAAAGTAAGAAAAGAAGAAAGAGTTTCAGATTTAAGGAGTATGCTTTGAGAAGTAATAAGTATTTTGAAAAGTGAATAAGTAAAGTAAGAAAAGAAGAAAGAGTTTCAGTTTTAAAGAGTACGCTTTGAGAAGTAATAAGTATTTTGAAAAGTGAATAAGTAAAGTAAGAAAAGAAGAAAGAGTTTCAGTTTTAAAGAGTACGCTTTGAGAAGTAATAAGTATTTTGAAAAGTGAATAAGTAAAGTAAGAAAAGAAGAAAGAGTTTCAGATTTAGAGAGTATGCTTTGAGAGTTAATAAGTATTTTGAAAAGTGAATAAGTAAAGTAAGAAAAGAAGAAAGAGTTTCAGTTTTAAAGAGTACGCTTTGAGAAGTAATAAGTATTTTGAAAAGTGAATAAGTAAAGTAAGAAAAGAAGAAAGAGTTTCAGTTTTAAAGAGTACGCTTTGAGAAGTAATAAGTATTTTGAAAAGTGAATAAGTAAAGTAAGAAAAGAAGAAAGAGTTTCAGTTTTAAAGAGTACGCTTTGAGAAGTAATAAGTATTTGTAAAAGTGAATAAGTAAAGTAAGAAAAGAAGAAAGAGTTTCAGTTTTAAAGAGTATGCTTTGAGAAGTAATAAGTAATTTGAAAAGTGAATAAGTAAAGTAAGAAAAGAAGATAGAGTTTCAGTTTTAAAGAGTACGCTTTGAGAAGTAATAAATATTTTGAAAAGTGAAGAAGTAAAATAAGAAAAGAAGATAGAATTTCAGATTTAAAGAGTATGCTTTGAGAAGTAATTAGTATTTTGAAAAGTGAATAAGTAAAGTAAGAAAAGAAGAAAGAGTTTCAGTTTTAATAGTATGCTTTGAGAAGTAATAAATATTTTGAAAAGTGAATAAGTAAAGTAAGAAAAGAAGAAAGAGTTTCAGTTTTAAAGAGTATGCTTTGAGAAGTAATAAGTATTTAGAAAAGTGAATAAGTAAAGTAAGAAAAGAAGAAAGAGTTTCAGTTTTAAAGAGTATGCTTTGAGAGTTAATAAGTATTTTGAAAAGTGAATAAGTAAAGTAAGAAAAGAAGAAAGAGTTTCAGTTTTAAAGAGTATGCTTTGAGAGTTAATAAGTATTTTGAAAAGTGAATAAGTAAAGTAAGAAAAGAAGAAAGAGTTTAGTTTTAAAGAGTTTGTTTTGAGAAGTAATAAGTATTTTGAAAAGTGAATAAGTAAAGTAAGAAAAGAAGAAAGAGTTTCAGATTTAAGGAGTATGCTTTGAGAAGTAATAAGTAATTTGAAAAGTGAAGAAGTAAAGTAAGAAAAGAAGATAGAGTTTCAGTTTTAAAGAGTACGCTTTGAGAAGTAATAAATATTTTGAAAAGTGAAGAAGTAAAATAAGAAAAGAAGATAGAATTTCAGATTTAAAGAGTATGCTTTGAGAAGTAATAAGTATTTTGAAAAGTGAATAAGTAAAGTAAGAAAAGAAGAAAAAATTTCAGTTTTAATAGTATGCTTTGAGAAGTAATAAGTATTTTGAAAAGTGAAGAAGTAAAGTAAGAAAAGAAGAAAGAGTTTCAGTTTTAAAGAGTAGACTTTGAGAAGTAATAAGTATTGTTAAAAGTGAATAAGTAAAGTAAGAAAAGAAGAAAGAGTTTCAGTTTTAAGGAGTATGCTTTGAGAAGTAATAAGTATTTAGAAAGTGAAGAAGTAAAGTAAGAAAAGAAGATAGAGTTTCAGTTTTAAAGAGTAGACTTTGAGAAGTAATAAGTATTTAGAAAAGTGAAGAAGTAAAGTAAGAAAAGAAGAAAGAGTTTCAGTTTTAAAGAGTATGCTTTGAGAGTTAATAAGTATTTTGAAAAGTGAATAAGTAAAGTAAGAAAAGAAGAAAGAGTTTCAGATTTAAGGAGTATGCTTTGAGAAGTAATAAGTAATTTGAAAAGTGAATAAGTAAAGTAAGAAAAGAAGATAGAGTTTCAGTTTTAAAGAGTACGCTTTGAGAAGTAATAAATATTTTGAAAAGTGAAGAAGTAAAATAAGAAAAGAAGATAGAATTTCAGATTTAAAGAGTATGCTTTGAGAAGTAATAAGTATTTTGAAAAGTGAATAATTAAAGTAAGAAAAGAAGATAGAGTTTCAGTTTTAAAGAGTATGCTTTGAGAAGTAATAAGTATTTTGAAAAGTGAAGAAGTAAAATAAGAAAAGAAGAAAGAGTTTAGTTTTAAAGAGTATGCTTTGAGAAGTAATAAGTATTTTGAAAAGTGAAGAAGTAAAGTAAGAAAAGAAGATAGAGTTTCAGATTTAAGGAGTATGCTTTGAGAAGTAATAAGTATTTAGAAAGTGAATAAGTAAAGTAAGAAAAGAAGATAAAATTTCAGTTTTAATAGTATGCTTTGAGAAGTAATAAGTATTTTGAAAAGTGAAGAAGTAAAGTAAGAAAAGAAGAAAGAGTTTCAGTTTTAAAGAGTAGACTTTGAGAAGTAATAAGTATTTAGAAAGTGAAGAAGTAAAGTAAGAAAAGAAGAAAGAGTTTCAGATTTAAGGAGTATGCTTTGAGAAGTAATAAGTATTTTGAAAAGTAAATAAGTAAAGTAAGAAAAGAAGAAAGAGTTTCAGTTTTAAAGAGTATGCTTTGAGAAGTAATAAGTATTTTGAAAAGTGAAGAAGTAAAGTAAGAAAAGAAGAAAGAGTTTCAGTTTTAAAGAGTATGCTTTGAGAGTTAATAAGTATTTTGAAAAGTGAATAAGTAAAGTAAGAAAAGAAGAAAGAGTTTCAGATTTAAGGAGTATGCTTTGAGAAGTAATAAGTAATTTGAAAAGTGAATAAGTAAAGTAAGAAAAGAAGATAGAGTTTCAGTTTTAAAGAGTACGCTTTGAGAAGTAATAAATATTTTGAAAAGTGAAGAAGTAAAATAAGAAAAGAAGATAGAATTTCAGATTTAAAGAGTATGCTTTGAGAAGTAATAAGTATTTTGAAAAGTGAATAAGTAAAGTAAGAAAAGAAGAAAAAATTTCAGTTTTAATAGTATGCTTTGAGAAGTAATAAATATTTTGAAAAGTGAATAAGTAAAGTAAGAAAAGAAGAAAGAGTTTCAGTTTTAAAGAGTATGCTTTGAGAAGTAATAAGTATTTTGAAAAGTGAAGAAGTAAAGTAAGAAAAGAAGAAAGAGTTTCAGATTTAAGGAGTATGCTTTGAGAAGTAATAAGTATTTAGAAAAGTGAATAAGTAAAGTAAGAAAAGAAGAAAGAGTTTAGTTTTAAAGAGTTTGTTTTGAGAAGTAATAAGTTTTTAGAAAGTGAATAAGTAAAGTAAGAAAAGAAGAAAGAATTTCAGTTTTAAGGAGTACGCTTTGAGAAGTAATAAATATTTTGAAAAGTGAATAAGTAAAGTAAGAAAAGAAGATAGAATTTCAGATTTAAGGAGTATGCTTTGAGAGTTAATAAGTATTTTGAAAAGTGAATAAGTAAAGTAAGAAAAGAAGAAAGAGTTTCAGTTTTAAAGAGTATGCTTTGAGAGTTAATAAGTATTTTGAAAAGTGAATAAGTAAAGTAAGAAAAGCAGAAAGAGTTTCAGATTTAAGGAGTATGCTTTGAGAAGTAATAAGTATTTAGAAAGTGAAGAAGTAAAGTAAGAAAAGAAGATAGAGTTTCAGTTTTAAAGAGTAGACTTTGAGAAGTAATAAGTATTTTGAAAAGTGAATAAGTAAAGTAAGAAAAGAAGATAGAGTTTCAGTTTTAAAGAGTACGCTTTGAGAAGTAATAAGTATTTGTAAAAGTGAATAAGTAAAGTAAGAAAAGAAGATAGAGTTTCAGTTTTAAAGAGTATGCTTTGAGAAGTAATAAGTATTTAGAAAGGGAATAAGTAAAGTAAGAAAAGAAGATAGAGTTTCAGTTTTAAAGAGTAGACTTTGAGAAGTAATAAGTATTTTGAAAAGTGAATAAGTAAAGTAAGAAAAGAAGATAGAGTTTCAGTTTTAAAGAGTACGCTTTGAGAAGTAATAAGTATTTTGAAAAGTGAATAAGTAAAGTAAGAAAAGAAGAAAGAGTTTCAGTTTTAAAGAGTATGCTTTGAGAAGTAATAAGTATTGTTAAAAGTGAATAAGTAAAGTAAGAAAAGAAGAAAGAGTTTCAGTTTTAAGGAGTATGCTTTGAGAAGTAATAAGTATTTAGAAAGTGAAGAAGTAAAGTAAGAAAAGAAGATAGAGTTTCAGTTTTAAAGAGTAGACTTTGAGAAGTAATAAGTATTTAGAAAAGTGAAGAAGTAAAGTAAGAAAAGAAGAAAGAGTTTCAGTTTTAAAGAGTATGCTTTGAGAGTTAATAAGTATTTTGAAAAGTGAATAAGTAAAGTAAGAAAAGAAGAAAGAGTTTCAGTTTTAAAGAGTATGCTTTGAGAAGTAATAAGTAATTTGAAAAGTGAATAAGTAAAGTAAGAAAAGAAGATAGAGTTTCAGTTTTAAAGAGTACGCTTTGAGAAGTAATAAATATTTTGAAAAGTGAAGAAGTAAAATAAGAAAAGAAGATAGAATTTCAGATTTAAAGAGTATGCTTTGAGAAGTAATAAGTATTTTGAAAAGTGAATAATTAAAGTAAGAAAAGAAGATAGAGTTTCAGTTTTAAAGAGTATGCTTTGAGAAGTAATAAGTATTTTGAAAAGTGAAGAAGTAAAATAAGAAAAGAAGAAAGAGTTTAGTTTTAAAGAGTATGCTTTGAGAAGTAATAAGTATTTTGAAAAGTGAAGAAGTAAAGTAAGAAAAGAAGATAGAGTTTCAGATTTAAGGAGTATGCTTTGAGAAGTAATAAGTATTTAGAAAGTGAATAAGTAAAGTAAGAAAAGAAGATAAAATTTCAGTTTTAATAGTATGCTTTGAGAAGTAATAAGTATTTTGAAAAGTGAAGAAGTAAAGTAAGAAAAGAAGAAAGAGTTTCAGTTTTAAAGAGTAGACTTTGAGAAGTAATAAGTATTTAGAAAGTGAAGAAGTAAAGTAAGAAAAGAAGAAAGAGTTTCAGATTTAAGGAGTATGCTTTGAGAAGTAATAAGTATTTTGAAAAGTAAATAAGTAAAGTAAGAAAAGAAGAAAGAGTTTCAGTTTTAAAGAGTATGCTTTGAGAAGTAATAAGTATTTTGAAAAGTGAAGAAGTAAAGTAAGAAAAGAAGAAAGAGTTTCAGTTTTAAAGAGTATGCTTTGAGAAGTAATAAGTATTTAGAAAGTGAAGAAGTAAAGTAAGAAAAGAAGATAGAGTTTCAGTTTTAAAGAGTATGCTTTGAGAGTTAATAAGTATTTTGAAAAGTGAAGAAGTAAAATAAGAAAAGAAGAAAGAGTTTAGTTTTAAAGAGTATGCTTTGAGAAGTAATAAGTATTTAGAAAGTGAAGAAGTAAAGTAAGAAAAGAAGATAGAGTTTCAGTTTTAAAGAGTATGCTTTGAGAAGTAATAAGAATTTAGAAAGTGAAGAAGTAAAATAAGAAAAGAAGATAGAGTTTCAGTTTTAAAGAGTACGCTTTGAGAAGTAATAAATATTTTGAAAAGTGAAGAAGTAAAATAAGAAAAGAAGATAGAATTTCAGATTTAAAGAGTATGCTTTGAGAAGTAATAAGTAATTTGAAAAGTGAATAAGTAAAGTAAGAAAAGAAGAAAGAGTTTCAGTTTTAAAGAGTATGCTTTGAGAGTTAATAAGTATTTTGAAAAGTGAATAAGTAAAGTAAGAAAAGAAGAAAGAGTTTCAGTTTTAAAGAGTATGCTTTGAGAAGTAATAAGTATTTAGAAAAGTGAATAAGTAAAGTAAGAAAAGAAGAAAGAGTTTCAGTTTTAAAGAGTATGCTTTGAGAGTTAATAAGTATTTTGAAAAGTGAATAAGTAAAGTAAGAAAAGAAGAAAGAGTTTAGTTTTAAAGAGTTTGTTTTGAGAAGTAATAAGTTTTTAGAAAGTGAATAAGTAAAGTAAGAAAAGAAGAAAGAATTTCAGTTTTAAGGAGTACGCTTTGAGAAGTAATAAGTAATTTGAAAAGTGAATAAGTAAAGTAAGAAAAGAAGAAAGAGTTTCAGATTTAAGGAGTATGCTTTGAGAGTTAATAAGTATTTAAAAAGTGAATAAGTAAAGTAAGAAAAGAAGAAAGAGTTTCAGATTTAAGGAGTATGCTTTGAGAAGTAATAAGTAATTTGAAAAGTGAATAAGTAAAGTAAGAAAAGAAGATAGAGTTTCAGTTTTAAAGAGTACGCTTTGAGAAGTAATAAGTAATTTGAAAAGTGAAGAAGTAAAGTAAGAAAAGAAGATAGAGTTTCAGTTTTAAAGAGTATGCTTTGAGAGTTAATAAGTATTTTGAAAGTGAAGAAGTAAAATAAGAAAAGAAGAAAGAGTTTAGTTTTAAAGAGTATGCTTTGAGAAGTAATAAGTATTTAGAAAGTGAAGAAGTAAAGTAAGAAAAGAAGATAGAGTTTCAGTTTTAAAGAGTATGCTTTGAGAAGTAATAAGTATTGTTAAAAGTGAATAAGTAAAGTAAGAAAAGAAGAAAGAGTTTCAGTTTTAAGGAGTATGCTTTGAGAAGTAATAAGTATTTAGAAAGTGAAGAAGTAAAGTAAGAAAAGAAGAAAGAGTTTCAGTTTTAAAGAGTAGACTTTGAGAAGTAATAAGTATTTAGAAAAGTGAAGAAGTAAAGTAAGAAAAGAAGAAAGAGTTTCAGTTTTAAAGAGTATGCTTTGAGAGTTAATAAGTATTTTGAAAAGTGAATAAGTAAAGTAAGAAAAGAAGATAAAATTTCAGTTTTAAAGAGTATGCTTTGAGAAGTAATAAGTAATTTGAAAAGTGAATAAGTAAAGTAAGAAAAGAAGAAAGAGTTTCAGATTTAAGGAGTATGCTTTGAGAAGTAATAAGTATTTAGAAAGTGAAGAAGTAAAGTAAGAAAAGAAGAAAGAGTTTCAGATTTAAGGAGTATGCTTTGAGAAGTAATAAGTAATTTGAAAAGTGAAGAAGTAAAGTAAGAAAAGAAGATAGAGTTTCAGATTTAAGGAGTATGCTTTGAGAAGTAATAAGTATTTAGAAAAGTGAATAAGTAAAGTAAGAAAAGAAGAAAGAGTTTCAGTTTTAAAGAGTATGCTTTGAGAAGTAATAAGTATTTAGAAAGTGAAGAAGTAAAGTAAGAAAAGAAGATAGAGTTTCAGTTTTAAAGAGTAGACTTTGAGAAGTAATAAGTATTTAGAAAAGTGAATAAGTAAAGTAAGAAAAGAAGAAAGAGTTTCAGATTTAAGGAGTATGCTTTGAGAAGTAATAAGTAATTTGAAAAGTGAATAAGTAAAGTAAGAAAAGAAGAAAGAGTTTCAGATTTAAGGAGTATGCTTTGAGAAGTAATAAGTAATTTGAAAAGTGAATAAGTAAAGTAAGAAAAGAAGATAGAGTTTCAGTTTTAAAGAGTATGCTTTGAGAAGTAATAAGTATTTAGAAAGTGAAGAAGTAAAATAAGAAAAGAAGAAAGAGTTTCAGATTTAAAGAGTACGCTTTGAGAAGTAATAAGTATTTATAAAAGTGAATAAGTAAAGTAAGAAAAGAAGAAAGAGTTTCAGTTTTAAAGAGTATGCTTTGAGAAGTAATAAGTATTTAGAAAAGTGAATAAGTAAAGTAAGAAAAGAAGATAGAATTTCAGATTTAAGGAGTATGCTTTGAGAAGTAATAAGTTTTTAGAAAGTGAATAAGTAAAGTAAGAAAAGAAGATAGAGTTTCAGTTTTAAAGAGTATGCTTTGAGAAGTAATAAGTATTTAGAAAAGTGAATAAGTAAAGTAAGAAAAGAAGATAGAGTTTCAGTTTTAAAGAGTACGCTTTGAGAAGTAATAAGTATTTAGAAAGTGAAGAAGTAAAGTAAGAAAAGAAGAAAGAGTTTCAGTTTTAAAGAGTAGACTTTGAGAAGTAATAAGTATTTAGAAAAGTGAAGAAGTAAAGTAAGAAAAGAAGAAAGAGTTTCAGTTTTAAAGAGTATGCTTTGAGAGTTAATAAGTATTTTGAAAAGTGAATAAGTAAAGTAAGAAAAGAAGAAAGAGTTTCAGTTTTAAAGAGTATGCTTTGAGAAGTAATAAGTATTTAGAAAGTGAAGAAGTAAAGTAAGAAAAGAAGATAGAGTTTCAGATTTAAGGAGTATGCTTTGAGAAGTAATAAGTATTTAGAAAGTGAAGAAGTAAAGTAAGAAAAGAAGAAAGAGTTTAGTTTTAAAGAGTAGACTTTGAGAAGTAATAAGTATTTAGAAAGTGAAGAAGTAAAGTAAGAAAAGAAGAAAGAGTTTCAGTTTTAAAGAGTATGCTTTGAGAGTTAATAAGTATTTTGAAAAGTAAATAAGTAAAATAAGAAAAGAAGAAAGAGTTTCAGTTTTAAAGAGTACGCTTTGAGAAGTAATAAGTATTTTGAAAAGTGAATAAGTAAAGTAAGAAAAGAAGAAAGAGTTTCAGTTTTAAAGAGTATGCTTTGAGAGTTAATAAGTATTTTGAAAAGTGAATAAGTAAAGTAAGAAAAGAAGAAAGAGTTTCAGTTTTAAAGAGTATGCTTTGAGAAGTAATAAGTATTTTGAAAAGTGAAGAAGTAAAGTAAGAAAAGAAGATAGAGTTTCAGTTTTAAAGAGTATGCTTTGAGAAGTAATAAGTATTTAGAAAGTGAAGAAGTAAAGTAAGAAAAGAAGAAAGAGTTTCAGATTTAAGGAGTATGCTTTGAGAAGTAATAAGTATTTAGAAAGTGAAGAAGTAAAGTAAGAAAAGAAGATAGAGTTTCAGTTTTAAAGAGTATGCTTTGAGAGTTAATAAGTATTTTGAAAAGTAAATAAGTAAAGTAAGAAAAGAAGAAAGAGTTTCAGTTTTAAAGAGTATGCTTTGAGAAGTAATAAGTATTTTGAAAAGTGAATAAGTAAAGTAAGAAAAGAAGAAAGAGTTTCAGTTTTAAAGAGTATGCTTTGAGAGTTAATAAGTATTTTGAAAAGTGAATAAGTAAAGTAAGAAAAGAAGAAAGAGTTTCAGATTTAAGGAGTATGCTTTGAGAAGTAATAAGTATTTTGAAAAGTGAATAAGTAAAGTAAGAAAAGAAGAAAGAGTTTCAGATTTAAGGAGTATGCTTTGAGAAGTAATAAGTATTTAGAAAGTGAAGAAGTAAAGTAAGAAAAGAAGATAGAGTTTCAGTTTTAAAGAGTAGACTTTGAGAAGTATAAAGTATTTTGAAAAGTGAATAAGTAAAGTAAGAAAAGAAGATAGAGTTTCAGTTTTAAAGAGTATGCTTTGAGAAGTAATAAGTATTTAGAAAAGTGAATAAGTAAAGTAAGAAAAGAAGATAGAGTTTCAGATTTAAGGAGTATGCTTTGAGAAGTAATAAGTATTTTGAAAAGTGAATAAGTAAAGTAAGAAAAGAAGAAAGAGTTTCAGATTTAAAGAGTATGCTTTGAGAGTTAATAAGTATTTTGAAAAGTGAATAAGTAAAGTAAGAAAAGAAGAAAGAGTTTCAGATTTAAGGAGTATGCTTTGAGAAGTAATAAGTATTTTGAAAAGTGAATAAGTAAAGTAAGAAAAGAAGAAAGAGTTTCAGATTTAAGGAGTATGCTTTGAGAAGTAATAAGTATTTAGAAAAGTGAATAAGTAAAATAAGAAAAGAAGAAAGAGTTTCAGTTTTAAAGAGTATGCTTTGAGAAGTAATAAGTATTTAGAAAGTGAAGAAGTAAAATAAGAAAAGAAGAAAGAGTTTCAGTTTTAAGGAGTATGCTTTGAGAGTTAATAAGTATTTTGAAAAGTGAATAAGTAAAGTAAGAAAAGAAGAAAGAGTTTCAGTTTTAAAGAGTATGCTTTGAGAAGTAATAAGTATTTAGAAAGTGAAGAAGTAAAGTAAGAAAAGAAGATAAAATTTCAGTTTTAATAGTATGCTTTGAGAAGTAATAAGTATTTTGAAAAGTGAAGAAGTAAAATAAGAAAAGAAGAAAGAGTTTCAGTTTTAAAGAGTATGCTTTGAGAAGTAATAAGTATTTAGAAAAGTGAATAAGTAAAGTAAGAAAAGAAGAAAGAGTTTCAGTTTTAAAGAGTATGCTTTGAGAGTTAATAAGTATTTTGAAAAGTGAATAAGTAAAGTAAGAAAAGAAGAAAGAGTTTCAGATTTAAGGAGTATGCTTTGAGAAGTAATAAGTATTTTGAAAAGTGAATAAGTAAAGTAAGAAAAGAAGATAGAGTTTCAGTTTTAAAGAGTATGCTTTGAGAGTTAATAAGTATTTTGAAAAGTGAATAAGTAAAGTAAGAAAAGAAGAAAGAGTTTCAGATTTAAGGAGTATGCTTTGAGAAGTAATAAGTATTTTGAAAAGTGAATAAGTAAAGTAAGAAAAGAAGAAAGAGTTTCAGATTTAAGGAGTATGCTTTGAGAAGTAATAAGTATTTAGAAAGTGAAGAAGTAAAGTAAGAAAAGAAGAAAGAGTTTCAGATTTAAGGAGTATGCTTTGAGAAGTAATAAGTATTTTGAAAAGTGAATAAGTAAAGTAAGAAAAGAAGAAAGAGTTTCAGATTTAAGGAGTATGCTTTGAGAAGTAATAAGTATTTAGAAAGTGAAGAAGTAAAGTAAGAAAAGAAGATAGAGTTTCAGTTTAAAAGAGTACGCTTTGAGAAGTAATAAGTATTTTGAAAATTGAATAAGTAAAGTAAGAAAAGAAGATAGAGTTTCAGTTTTAAAGAGTACGCTTTGAGAAGTAATAAGTATTTTGAAAAGTGAATAAGTAAAGTAAGAAAAGAAGATAGAATTTCAGTTTTAATAGTATGCTTTGAGAAGTAATAAATATTTTGAAAAGTGAATAAGTAAAGTAAGAAAAGAAGAAAGAATTTCAGTTTTAATAGTATGCTTTGAGAAGTAATAAGTATTTTGAAAAGTGAATAAGTAAAGTAAGAAAAGAAGAAAGAATTTCAGTTTTAAAGAATACGCTTTGAGAAGTAATAAGTATTTTGAAAAGTGAATAAGTAAAGTAAGAAAAGAAGAAAGAATTTCAGTTTTAATAGTATGCTTTGAGAAGTAATAAATATTTTGAAAAGTGAAGAAGTAAAGTAAGAAAAGAAGAAAGAGTTTAGTTTTAAAGAGTATGCTTTGAGAGTTAATTAGTATTTAGAAAAGTGAATAAGTAAAGTAAGAAAAGAAGAAAGAGTTTCAGTTTTAAAGAGTAGACTTTGAGAAGTAATAAGTATTTTGAAAAGTGAATAAGTAAAGTAAGAAAAGAAGATAGAGTTTCAGTTTTAAAGAATACGCTTTGAGAAGTAATAAGTATTTTGAAAAGTGAATAAGTAAAGTAAGAAAAGAAGATAAAATTTCAGTTTTAAAGAGTACGCTTTGAGAAGTAATAAATATTTTGAAAAGTGAATAAGTAAAGTAAGAAAAGAAGAAAGAGTTTCAGTTTTAAAGAGTATGCTTTGAGAAGTAATAAGTATTTAGAAAAGTGAATAAGTAAAGTAAGAAAAGAAGAAAGAGTTTCAGTTTTAAAGAGTATGCTTTGAGAGTTAATAAGTTTTTAGAAAGTGAATAAGTAAAGTAAGAAAAGAAGATAGAGTTTCAGTTTTAAAGAGTATGCTTTGAGAAGTAATAAGTATTTAGAAAAGTGAATAAGTAAAGTAAGAAAAGAAGATAGAGTTTCAGTTTTAAAGAGTACGCTTTGAGAAGTAATAAGTATTTAGAAAAGTGAATAAGTAAAGTAAGAAAAGAAGAAAGAGTTTCAGTTTTAAAGAGTATGCTTTGAGAAGTAATAAGTATTTAGAAAAGTGAATAAGTAAAGTAAGAAAAGAAGAAAGAGTTTCAGTTTTAAAGAGTATGTTTTGAGAAGTAATAAGTTTTTAGAAAGTGAATAATTAAAGAAAGAAAAGAAGATAGAGTTTCAGTTTTAAAGAGTACGCTTTGAGAAGTAATAAGTATTTTGAAAAGTGAATAAGTAAAGTAAGAAAAGAAGAAAGAGTTTCAGTTTTAAGGAGTATGTTTTGAGAAGTAATTAGTATTTAGAAAGTGAAGAAGTAAAGTAAGAAAAGAAGAAAGAGGTGAGTTTTAAAGAGTATGCTTTGAGAAGTAATAAGTATTTTGAAAAGTGAAGAAGTAAAATAAGAAAAGAAGAAAGAGTTTCAGTTTTAAAGAGTATGCTTTGAGAAGTAATAAGTATTTAGAAAAGTGAATAAGTAAAGTAAGAAAAGAAGAAAGAGTTTCAGTTTTAAAGAGTATGCTTTGAGAGTTAATAAGTATTTTGAAAAGTAAATAAGTAAAGTAAGAAAAGAAGAAAGAGTTTCAGTTTTAAGGAGTTTGTTTTGAGAAGTAATAAGTATTTTAGAAAGTGAATAAGTAAAGTAAGAAAAGAAGATAGAATTTCAGTTTTAAAGAGTATGCTTTGAGAAGTAATAAGTATTTTGAAAAGTGAAGAAGTAAAGTAAGAAAAGAAGAAAGAGTTTAGTTTTAAAGAGTATGCTTTGAGAGTTAATAAGTATTTTGAAAAGTGAATAAGTAAAGTAAGAAAAGAAGAAAGAGTTTCAGTTTTAAGGAGTATGCTTTGAGAAGTAATAAGTATTTTGAAAAGTGAAGAAGTAAAATAAGAAAAGAAGAAAGAGTTTCAGATTTAAGGAGTATGCTTTGAGAAGTAATAAGTATTTTGAAAAGTGAATAAGTAAAGTAAGAAAAGAAGAAAGAGTTTCAGATTTAAGGAGTATGCTTTGAGAAGTAATAAGTATTTTGAAAAGTGAATAAGTAAAGTAAGAAAAGAAGAAAGAGTTTCAGTTTTAAAGAGTTTGTTTTGAGAAGTAATAAGTTTTTAGAAAAGTGAATAAGTAAAGTAAGAAAAGAAGATAGAGTTTCAGTTTTAAAGAGTAGACTTTGAGAAGTAATAAGTATTTAGAAAGGGAATAAGTAAAGTAAGAAAAGAAGATAGAGTTTCAGTTTTAAAGAGTATGCTTTGAGAAGTAATAAGTATTTTGAAAAGTGAAGAAGTAAAATAAGAAAAGAAGAAAGAGTTTCAGTTTTAAAGAGTATGCTTTGAGAAGTAATAAATATTTTGAAAAGTGAATAAGTAAAGTAAGAAAAGAAGAAAGAGTTTCAGATTTAAGGAGTATGCTTTGAGAAGTAATAAGTATTTTGAAAAGTGAATAAGTAAAGTAAGAAAAGAAGAAAGAGTTTCAGTTTTAAAGAGTTTGTTTTGAGAAGTAATAAGTTTTTAGAAAAGTGAATAAGTAAAGTAAGAAAAGAAGATAGAGTTTCAGTTTTAAAGAGTAGACTTTGAGAAGTAATAAGTATTTTGAAAAGTGAATAAGTAAAGTAAGAAAAGAAGATAGAGTTTCAGATTTAAGGAGTATGCTTTGAGAAGTAATAAGTATTTAGAAAGTGAAGAAGTAAAGTAAGAAAAGAAGATAGAGTTTCAGTTTTAAAGAGTATGCTTTGAGAAGTAATAAGTATTTAGAAAGTGAAGAAGTAAAGTAAGAAAAGAAGATAGAATTTCAGTTTTAAAGAGTATGCTTTGAGAAGTAATAAGTATTTAGAAAGTGAATAAGTAAAATAAGAAAAGAAGATAGAGTTTCAGTTTTAAAGAGTTTGTTTTGAGAAGTAATAAGTTTTTAGAAAGTGAATAAGTAAAATAAGAAAAGAAGATAAAATTTCAGTTTTAATAGTATGCTTTGAGAAGTAATAAGTATTTAGAAAAGTGAATAAGTAAAGTAAGAAAAGAAGAAAGAGTTTCAGTTTTAAAGAGAATGCTTTGAGAAGTAATAAGTATTTTGAAAAGTGAATAAGTAAAGTAAGAAAAGAAGAAAGAGTTTCAGTTTTAAGGAGTTTGTTTTGAGAAGTAATAAGTATTTTAGAAAGTGAATAAGTAAAGTAAGAAAAGAAGATAGAATTTCAGTTTTAAAGAGTATGCTTTGAGAAGTAATAAGTATTTAGAAAAGTGAAGAAGTAAAGTAAGAAAAGAAGATAGAGTTTCAGTTTTAAAGAGTTTGTTTTGAGAAGTAATAAGTTTTTAGAAAAGTGAAGAAGTAAAGTAAGAAAAGAAGATAGAGTTTCAGTTTTAAAGAGTATGCTTTGAGAAGTAAAAAGTATTTTGAAAAGTGAATAAGTAAAATAAGAAAAGAAGAAAGAGTTTCAGTTTTAAAGAGTAGACTTTGAGAAGTAATAAGTATTTAGAAAAGTGAAGAAATAAAGTAAGAAAAGAAGAAAGAATTTCAGTTTTAAGGAGTATGCTTTGAGAAGTAATAAGTATTTGTAAAAGTGAATAAGTAAAGTAAGAAAAGAAGATAGTATTTCAGTTTTAAAGAGTATGCTTTGAGAAGTAATAAGTATTTTGAAAAGTGAAGAAGTAAAATAAGAAAAGAAGAAAGAATTTCAGTTTTAAAGAGTATGCTTTGAGAAGTAATAAGTATTTTGAAAAGTGAATAAGTAAAATAAGAAAAGAAGATAGAGTTTCAGTTTTAAAGAGTTTGTTTTGAGAAGTAATAAGTTTTTAGAAAGTGAATAAGTAAAGTAAGAAAAGAAGAAAGAGTTTCAGTTTTAAAGAGTATGCATTTAGAAGTAATAAGTATTTTGAAAAGTGAATAAGTAAAATAAGAAAAGAAGAAAGAGTTTCAGTTTTAAAGAGCATGCTTTGAGAAGTAATAAGTATTTTGAAAAGTGAAGAAGTAAAGTAAGAAAAGAAGAAAGAGTTTCAGTTTTAAGGAGTATGCTTTGAGAAGTAATAAGTATTTTGAAAAGTGAATAAGTAAAGTAAGAAAAGAAGAAAGAGTTTAGTTTTAAAGAGTATGCTTTGAGAAGTAATAAGTATTTTGAAAAGTGAATAAGTAAAGTAAGAAAAGAAGAAAGAGTTTCAGATTTAAGGAGTATGCTTTGAGAGTTAATAAGTATTTTGAAAAGTGAATAAGTAAAGTAAGAAAAGAAGATAGAGTTTCAGTTTTAAAGAGTACGCTTTGAGAAGTAATAAGTATTTGTAAAAGTGAATAAGTAAAGTAAGAAAAGAAGAAAGAGTTTCAGTTTTAAAGAGTATGCTTTGAGAGTTAATAAGTATTTTGAAAAGTGAATAAGTAAAGTAAGAAAAGAAGAAAGAGTTTCAGATTTAAGGAGTATGCTTTGAGAAGTAATAAGTATTTTGAAAAGTGAATAAGTAAAGTAAGAAAAGAAGAAAGAGTTTCAGATTTAAGGAGTATGCTTTGAGAAGTAATAAGTATTTAGAAAGTGAAGAAATAAAGTAAGAAAAGAAGAAAGAATTTCAGTTTTAAAGAGCATGCTTTGAGAAGTAATAAGTATTTGTAAAAGTGAATAAGTAAAGTAAGAAAAGAAGAAAGAGTTTCAGTTTTAAAGAGTATGCTTTGAGAAGTAAAAAGTATTTGTAAAAGTGAAGAAGTAAAGTAAGAAAAGAAGAAAGAGTTTCAGTTTTAAAGAGTATGCTTTGAGAAGTAATAAGTATTTTGAAAAGTGAAGAAGTAAAGTAAGAAAAGAAGAAAGAGTTTCAGTTTTAAGGAGTATGCTTTGAGAAGTAATAAGTATTTAGAAAAGTGAATAAGTAAAGTAAGAAAAGAAGAAAGAGTTTAGTTTTAAAGAGTATGCTTTGAGAAGTAATAAGTATTTTGAAAAGTGAAGAAGTAAAGTAAGAAAAGAAGAAAGAGTTTCAGTTTTAAGGAGTACGCTTTGAGAAGTAATAAGTAATTTGAAAAGTGAATAAGTAAAGTAAGAAAAGAAGAAAGAGTTTCAGTTTTAAAGAGTATGCTTTGAGAGTTAATAAGTAATTTGAAAAGTGAATAAGTAAAGTAAGAAAAGAAGAAAGAGTTTCAGTTTTTTGGAGTATGCTCTGAGAAGTAATAAGTATTTTGAAAAGTGAAGAAGTAAAGTAAGAAAAGAAGAAAGAGTTTCAGTTTTAAGAACTATGCTTTGAGAAGTAATAAGTATTTTGAAAAGTGAAGAAGTAAAGTAAGAAAAGAAGAAAGAGTTTCAGTTTTAAAGAGCATGCTTTGAGAAGTAATCAGTATTTAGAAAGTGAATAAGTAAAGTAAGAAAAGAAGATAGAGTTTCAGTTTTAAAGAGTATGCTTTGAGAAGTAATAAGTATTTAGAAAGTGAATAATTAAAGTAAGAAAAGAAGATAGAGTTTCAGTTTTAAAGAGTATGCTTTGAGAAGTAAAAAGTATTTTGAAAAGTGAATAAGTAAAGTAAGAAAAGAAGAAAGAGTTTCAGTTTTAAAGAGTAGACTTTGAGAAGTAATAAGTATTTAGAAAAGTGAAGAAATAAAATAAGAAAAGAAGAAAGAGTTTCAGTTTTAAAGAGCATGCTTTGAGAAGTAATAAGTATTTTGAAAAGTGAATAAGTAAAGTAAGAAAAGAAGATAGAATTTCAGTTTTAAAGAGTATGCTTTGAGAAGTAATAAGTATTTAGAAAAGTGAATAAGTAAAGTAAGAAAAGAAGATAAAATTTTAGTTTTAAAGAGTACGCTTTGAGAAGTAATAAGTATTTTGAAAAGTGAATAAGTAAAATAAGAAAAGAAGAAAGAGTTTCAGTTTTAAAGAGTATGCTTTGAGAAGTAATAAGTATTTGTAAAAGTGAATAAGTAAAGTAAGAAAAGAAGAAAGAGTTTCAGTTTTAAAGAGTACGCTTTGAGAAGTAATAAGTTTTTAGAAAGTGAAGAAGTAAAGTAAGAAAAGAAGATAGAGTTTCAGTTTTAAAGAGTAGACTTTGAGAAGTAATAAGTAATTTGAAAAGTGAATAAGTAAAGTAAGAAAAGAAGATAGAGTTTCAGATTTAAGGAGTATGCTTTGAGAAGTAATAAGTATTTAGAAAGTGAAGAAGTAAAGTAAGAAAAGAAGATAGAGTTTCAGTTTTAAAGAGTAGACTTTGAGAAGTAATAAGTATTTTGAAAAGTGAATAAGTAAAGTAAGAAAAGAAGATAGAGTTTCAGTTTTAAAGAGTACGCTTTGAGAAGTAATAAGTATTTTGAAAAGTGAATAAGTAAAATAAGAAAAGAAGAAAGAGTTTCAGTTTTAAAGAGTATGCTTTGAGAAGTAATAAGTATTTTGAAAAGTGAAGAAGTAAAGTAAGAAAAGAAGAAAGAGTTTCAGTTTTAAAGAGCATGCTTTGAGAAGTAATCAGTATTTAGAAAGTGAATAAGTAAAATAAGAAAAGAAGATAGAGTTTCAGTTTTAAAGAGTATGCTTTGAGAAGTAATAAGTATTTTAGAAAGTGAATAAGTAAAGTAAGAAAAGAAGATAGAATTTCAGTTTTAAAGAGTATGCTTTGAGAAGTAATAAGTATTTAGAAAGTGAATAAGTAAAATAAGAAAAGAAGATAGAGTTTCAGTTTTAAAGAGTTTGTTTTGAGAAGTAATAAGTTTTTAGAAAGTGAATAAGTAAAATAAGAAAAGAAGATAAAATTTCAGTTTTAATAGTATGCTTTGAGAAGTAATAAGTATTTAGAAAAGTGAATAAGTAAAGTAAGAAAAGAAGAAAGAGTTTCAGTTTTAAAGAGTATGCTTTGAGAAGTAATAAGTATTTTGAAAAGTGAATAAGTAAAGTAAGAAAAGAAGAAAGAGTTTCAGTTTTAAAGAGTAGACTTTGAGAAGTAATAAGTATTTTAGAAAGTGAATAAGTAAAGTAAGAAAAGAAGATAGAATTTCAGTTTTAAAGAGTATGCTTTGAGAAGTAATAAGTATTTTGAAAAGTGAAGAAGTAAAGTAAGAAAAGAAGAAAGAGTTTCAGTTTTAAAGAGTATGCTTTGAGAAGTAATAAGTATTTTGAAAAGTGAATAAGTAAAGTAAGAAAAGAAGAAAGAGTTTCAGATTTAAGGAGTATGCTTTGAGAGTTAATAAGTATTTTGAAAGTGAAGAAGTAAAGTAAGAAAAGAAGATAGAGTTTCAGTTTTAAAGAGTATGCTTTGAGAAGTAATAAGTATTTGTAAAAGTGAATAAGTAAAGTAAGAAAAGAAGAAAGAGTTTCAGTTTTAAAGAGTATGCTTTGAGAAGTAATAAGTATTTTAGAAAGTGAATAAGTAAAATAAGAAAAGAAGATAAAATTTCAGTTTTAAAGAGTATGCTTTGAGAAGTAATAAGTATTTTGAAAAGTGAATAAGTAAAATAAGAAAAGAAGATAGAATTTCAGATTTAAGGAGTATGCTTTGAGAAGTAATAAGTATTTTGAAAAGTGAATAAGTAAAGTAAGAAAAGAAGATAAAATT
>CAMPDV010005306.1:0-35489 GCA_946699065.1 Loxodes magnus
CATAGAGCACTGTTGAAAAGTCTAATTTTAAACAAAAGGACAAATCTATAACGCTTTTACTCCATAATTTATGAATTCAAAAGGATTTATCTCCAGTGACCACTCCTCTTCTTACAAAAATATCAATATCAGGAATACATTTTACTACATCAGAGCCTTTTCGTAATGCCAAAGGTCTCAATATTTTTCCTGATACACTGATATTAGGAGATCTTTACTCTTTAGTAGGGCTCTTCAGAACTTTTAATTTAATTCAAGGATTATTCATAATATTTAGCTGGTTCAATTAACCTTCATGTGCTACTAAGTAATATATTACACTACTTTTAGACAACTTAAAATTTTAATTATGTAAATTCTACTCTCTTGCATATTTTTCTAAGTTAAAATCGAATATCACAGAAGTAAGTATTAATTTGAATGCTACCTAGAAGACTAAATTTAAAAGGGAAGATTTATCTGCTAAGTATAAGGAGGCTAGGATTTAATAATCTGATGAGAACGTTTCTAAAGATAAATAAATTAACGTGATTCTACCTTTATTAGGCTCACCCACGATTAATAAAAAAACCAAATTTGGATTTAAACTAGTCTAGAAATATTTCTGGCTTCGTCTGATCTCTTTGGTCACTTTTTTTCTCAGTTTTTAATAAAAATTTATTATCTTTACTCTCAAAATTCTTGCATTTCTTTCCAAAGGCTAAAGTTAAAAGGGAATATAATAAAATACAATTCTTGTGCCAAATTTCACAATCGAATTTATCTTTCTACTTAAAGATATAATTTGTCTCAGTCATGTCTTCAGGTTTTTCCAATTCCTAACCAGATTAACGACATAGAGGCAGGATTACTCTGAGACTGGATTTCAGCACTCTAGTTAGATTCTGGTACCGATCGAGAGAACCCTCAAATAAGTAAGGCTTATCACACAAGTGTACGTTGTTATTTATTATTTTTTATTTATTATGATTGAACTTTTATCAAAAGTATAGGGGGTTATAATGGCCTGATTTGATATAATGTGTATAGGAAAGTTTAGTAGTTGGTATTAAAGTATGTATTTTAGAGTGTATGATAGTAATAATGACTTGTATTTAGATATAGGTTAATGATAATTTGATTATAGTTTTGATTAGATAAATAGTAATCTGTACTTGTATAATTTAAATATAAGGATATATTAAAGATAGTTTTTTGACATTGTTGAAATATGTTTTGGTATGTTATAAGCTGTATGTTAGTATCTGAATAATGATAATATTTGAATAATAGATTTTTAAAGATGTTTAGATAAAATTTGATTCTTTATTTATTTCAGCTTTAAAAAGAGCTAGTAAGGAAAATAATCTTTATTGTCAACTATATAGCTATAACTACATTACCATATCAACATCATATATACACTTAAACATACAAAAAAACTTATAAAAATACAACATTAATAAGTATAGATTAACCATATTAATAAGTAGTAACATATTTACTATAGATAATTTAAACTACTACATATAAAACTATATTTATTATCAATAATATTAATCATATCAATATTATTATTATCTCAGTTATCCCCTTTAACACTTCTATAACTCAACTTTTCTAAATCAATCCTCATTATTGAAGCTCTTTCCTATTCAGAAGCAAAAACATATCCATAGACACTTCTTATTTTCATCTCCGTTAAAGCTGTAACATCTTTAAAAATTTAACTTTATTGCCATTATTATTTGTTTCATTTATATATTCTTCTTGAATATTCGTTCGTTAATAGATTTTTTCAGCCTCCGATTACGTCCAAAAGGCTCTAAAGAAACTATAGGAAAAGCAACAGCTTCAGGAAGATTCAAATTTTACTTACTCCATCTATCATTCTATATGTTATACTTTCATATATCTTTTAAAGTTTATCCTTACTAATTTCCACCTTCCAATTGAATAAATATTTTATTCATCTTTATCTACTACTAAAGTTTAGCCTGCTATTTAAAATGGAAATTAAGAGCATTTTTTATCATTTACTTTAGTTTCCTATCTTTAACTTTTCTACTGATTATAACATTTTATTTATACTAGTAAATCCTCCAACCACATAAAGATAATTTTAAGCTACTGCTAATCCAAATTCATATCTTCCCTCATTTAGATCACTAAGTTTTGTATTATTACCTTCGAAATCGAACTATCAAGTTTCTTTTATTCCTTTCTTTTATTATTAGTTTTTTCCTCCAATTAAATATAACTTATTTTAATATTCTATACTTTAACTAAGTACTGGAATTAATAATTTAAACTTAGACTTATCGTAATTTACTCAGTTTAAATGTTAAATAAACTTAATTTTTAAAATTCTCAATTAAAAAAGTGAATATAGTTAGATTGAATAAACTTTTGCTACTAGGTTAGTTTATGTTAATTAGTCTGTTTAGTGTTAACTGTTGTTACTTAGTATTGTATTATAGTTAGTTTCTTATTTGTTGTGATATAATTTGAAGTTAATTTAGGGTTTAGTAGTAAAGGTGGTTATATAGTGGAATATAGTTAGACTGTTATAGTTTGGATTTGAGTTGGTTTTAGAAATGAGTAAAATAGGGAATTAGGATGATTGTATAATATTTTAGTGTTATTAGTTGTAGTTAATGGTAGTGTATTGGATGATATTAGTATATGGTATAATGAGAGTATTAGTAATGTTAGATAATTTGGTTGTAATGGTTTTAGATTTTTGCATAATTTACTTCCTTATCTCTTTTAATTTCTATCTAGCATCTTAAATCTTTTATATGTATTATTAGTTTTAAAATATCATTCTTATTAAATCACTTTCTTAAGGTAAGTCTTCAAATCTAAAATGGAATCCTTTTTAACAAATAGGACATTACATAAAATCTTATAAGTATCACTAGGTAAACAAACATACACCACAGTAAATATGTCCACAAGGTAAGACAGTTGGAAGAGCATTAGTTAAGTTGTAATCTTCTTAGCAGATTAAGCATTTTGGTAACGCTTACATTTTTATTATTATTTAGATTAAAAAAGCTTATAAAGGTAATTTATAACAGTTACCATCAAAAATTATAATTAACCATTATAAATTCAAATATCTATCATTACATACATACTACAATATTAACCTCTTATATCAAGTACCTATCTACAATCCGCACCAATACATTTTGCTAAATTTAAAAAACCAACCAGCTTTACAACTTAATCACATTTTTTATTATATAAATAACAAAAACATCTCTATCCTAAAATCTTTAAAAACTACTAGGAGCAATGCACTAAAAAAGGGACACAATCTTTAACTAATCTTAATATCAAAAAAAGTAGCTAAGTTAGAACATTTACTAAGACAAAAGCTCTTTGAAAATCTTTAGAATGTAGGAAGAAAAGAATGAGAAAAAATAGACGATAATACGAAGCTCGGAACTGCTAAAAGAGAAAAATTTATAAATTTTTTAGAAGATAAGAGCTACAACCAAAGACTCATTCCAATAGAAATAAACAAATGAAATTATTTTGCATTTCTAAGAAATCTTAAGTAAGAATATGGCAAAAAGAATGAGAGTGTGAAAATCCTTAGAAAGGGCAGAACGAAGTTTTTATTAAAAGTCCTACTCACAATCTTCTAGGAACTTCAGCTATATCCCTAATGAACTCCTTTCGAGAACTAGATCAAAGCTATCAAGCAGAAATTTCTTTAACTAAATGTTCAACCTTAAAATCTTCCACTTTTAAAATTTATTACTAATAATTTAAGAACTGGATATAAATATGAAACAAATGGAGTTTTTAGTAAAAGTTCTACTTTAATTTTTAGGTTTTTCAATTTTATCCCGACAAAAAATATTTAGAACTAAACACTAGCTCTCAAGTGAAACGGAGTCTATAGAATAAGTTGTACTTTCATTCTTTAAGTACTTACGCTTATTCGTAACTCAGACGTATTTTGAGAAAAAGAACAGAGCAATCTAGAAAACGGATTCCAAACTTAAATTCTTCATAACGTATTGAAGTTCTTAAGCTTATCGTCTATCCAGACATTTTTTGAAAACTTGATCAGAGCTCGCAAGGATAAACAGATTTAAAATTTAAAGTTCATCTTACAGTTTTTTAGATTTCAGCACTTTCGATAATTTGATTATGCTTTAGAAAACAATCAAGATCTAAAGGATACGGATTCCATACTTGAAGTTCTTCTTAAAGTCTTAAAGTTCATAAAAATTAACTCTACACAGACTTTTTTTGAGATTTTGATTAGAGCTCTCAAGGATAACGGATTAAGAACTTAAAGTTCTTTTTACGGTCTTTTAATTTTTCAGAACCTTCGATTCTCAGTTCAAATTTGGAGAATTTGATCAGAGCTTTCAAGGATTAACGGCCTCCAAACTTAAAGTTTCTCTTACAGTTTTATAGTTCTTAAGCTTTATATCAGCAAATTTTTTTGGATAAATTGATCAGAGCATTTAACGATTAACTGATTTTAAACATAAAGTTTCTCTTACAGATTTATAATATTTAAGCACTCTCGACTCTCAGTTTCAATGGCAGGATTTGAACAGAGCTCTAAAGGAAAGCGAATTCCTAACTTAAAGATCATCTTACATCAATTTGTATTTACGCCGCTTTCGATATTCAGAAAGAGATCCGAGCTCGCAATGTTAAGGTTTGCAATTTTAAAGTTCTTCTTAAAGTCTTACAGTTCTATAGCTAAATCTCTAACCATACTTTTTTGAGAGCAGTATCAGAGTTCTTAAGGATTAACGGATTCATAACTTAAAGTTTCTCTCACAGATTTATAATATTTAAGTAATCTCGATTCTCATTTTGAATTTTTAGAACTTGATCAGAGTTCTCTTTGAAACACAATTCCAAACCTTAAATTTCATCTTACAGTCTTACAGTTCTATAGCTTAATCTCTACCCAGACTTTTTTGAGAGCAGTATCAGAGTTCATAAGAATTAACGGATTCCAAACTTAAAATTTCTTTAAATATTTTATTTTTCATCATTTTCGATATTCAGATTAAATTTGAATAAAAGATCATAGCTCCTATGTATGACGGATTCTTTACTTAAAGTCTGTTAACAGTTTTTTTAAGTTTATCAGCAATATGTTTTTCAGATTTTTTAGAACTAGTGCCGAAAGCACGTTTATCTGAGTCTTAACTCAAAGATTTATTTCAGTACTTTAACTTAATTAGCTTTTTCGATACTTTTAATTTTTTGGAAATAGTTCAGATCTCTCTAAAATATATCGGATTCTTCGCTTAAAGTCCGTTTTTTAGTTTTTAAATTTCTTAAGTTTTACCTCTATCATACTCTTTTTATAATTAGATTAGAGCTATTAAGTATTCTGTTTCTATTCACAAAAATCTTGATTCAATTTTTTTAAATTTTCAGCTTTAACGTAACTCTGAATTGCTTTATAAACTATTTCAGAGCTCAAAAAATATCGGAGTCTTCTCTCAGATTTTCTATTTCCGTAGTTTAACATCATCATCTCTTCGATACTCAGACTAATTTTAAGAACTCTAATGTATATCTGAGTCTTTACTTAAAGTCTGCAGTTTTAATAATTGGTCAGCAATATGTTAATCAGACTTATTTTTATACTGTGAAAGGTTCTAAAGAGAATCGGAGTCTTCGCTCATAGTTTTTATATCAGTATTTTAAACTTCATCAGCTTTTCGATACTCAGACTTATTTTAAGAACTAGATCAGAGTTCTTAAAATGAGTAGATACTAAACTCAAAGTTGTAATTTCAGTTTTTTAACTTCTTCATTTTTTCGATGCTCAGATTTTTTTTATTATTTGAGCATGCTCTTAAGTAGAACGGAATCTTATATCAAACTTCTACTTTCAAAACTTTTCAGATTTTCAAACTTTTTTAGATTTTAGACTTATTTTAAGAACTATATTAGAGCACTTAAGACGAACGGAGTTTTAACTATAAGTTCATCTTCCAGTTTTTAAATTCTTCGTTTTTAACTCAACTCAGACTTATTTTGAAAACTAGATCAGAGCACTCGATTGTAACTAAGTCTTAACTATAAATTCTTATTTCAGTCTTTTTACTTCTTCAGCTTTTTGATACTTAGACTTCGTTTGAGAACTAGATCAGAGCTCTCAAGTATTTCGTAGTCATAACTTGTCTTCTACTTTCAGACTTTTCAGCTTTATTAATACTTAGACATCCTTTTGAGAGCTAGTTCATAGATCTCACGCTGAACGGAATTTTGACTAAAAGTTCTAGTTTCTGCTTTTTTCTAAAGTATTTCTAGAGAGCTTTAACTATCTTTCCTTTTTCCTTTTTGATTCATGAATATAGTCTTAGAAGCTAGTTTTGCTGTCTTATTTCTTTTTTAATAGCAATTTTCTTGTTTAGCATCAGGTTAAATACGTTCAGAAATAGCTCCTTAGATTAAGCCTGAAATACTCGTGAAAAATCCACCTGGAAAAGCCTGGCTGGAGTATTCAAACCTTTTGGCAAGGAATTCCAACCAGTGCAAGCTAATTAACTCACTCTCTTGTCGAACACACTTAGGTTAGAAAAGAGATCTGATAATAGACAACAAGAAATATTGATATAAAAGCTCTACTTGATACATAATAAAAATAATAAGTCTTAATCTAGCATCTTAACTCTTTCTTAATTATAACAGTAAATAAATGCTTTATTAGTAAATTTAGATATACAAAACTGAAATAAAAGGCTAATATATAAGTATAAGGATTTAAATATATATTTTAGGTTGTTATTAAGAGCACAGAAGATTAACAATTTATTAAGTAAGTTAAACCAGTTTTACAACTTTCTTTTGCTTTCAAATATCCCTTAAATCGAAGGGTTGGGACTTAGAAAGAAAATTTAGTTTTAAAATACATTAAAGAGTTAGAGACTCAATTTTCGGCTAAAAAGCTAAAGCATTTCTAGGTAAAGAAAAGAGTATTGGGATTAAAAAGGCAATCTAAATGAAGGAAAGATTTGAGAGATTAGTTAGCTGTTAATTAAGTTGATGAATGCAATTATAATATAGGGATTGAAGACTGCTAGTATTAAAATCCAATGCTAGAAGTGATAATTAATATTCAGTCTAGCTCTAAAGAAGACGAAAAACGAGTTAATTTTCAGTAGTAGCAAAAATATAAAGCTAAGAATAATTGTAATTTTTCTGTGAAGCGTAAGCACGGAAAAACATTTTTGACTAGTCTTAAACCTTGATAGTACTCCAAGTAGAAAATAAAGATATTCTCTAGTTTATATTAGAGCATTAGAATTTAAAAAATAACAAAGCTATGCTGAAAAATGTCTTGGAAATGAAAAAAATTGGAATCACTAATCAGAAGGGAAATATCTAAAAGCCGTCCTTTAACCCTACTAAGGCATATGAGTGAGAAAGTAATTCTAAAAGCTATTCTCTTAAGCAGCAAAACTAGAAGAGATTTGGATTATTCAAGCATTTAGATTTATACTAATATTTAATTGATTTTACAGTTAAATGATATAGTCTATTAAAACCTATCCTTAGCATCTTAATATTAAAATCTTATAGAGAATTTAAATTAAATATAGATTATCAGAGTAAGTACTTAATTACTTAAACTGTGTATCTTAATAATTAATTATTAGTACTATCTTCTTATTTAAAGTATACTTGAAACTTTAATTTATTAATTTAAGCTATATTTGACTACTTAATTATGCTTAGAAATAAAGAGAATAATTAGTATACTTTAATATGCTAGCATCAATTTTAAAAATGTTGTATCTTATTTTCATTCAAGATGTGTTAAATAATAAATTAGCATAACTTGTTAAAATATCAGCACATGGATCCTTTATCATTCGAATATTTTTGTATACTCTAGCATTCTTACTGCGTAGCTGTAAATGTTCTTCTAGCTTTGTCCACTACCCCTCGTAAGCTCTTTGTAAATACAGCATAAGATCTTATTCATACAGAGTTACAACCAAATTTTTTACTGATTGATCTTAAACAAATGTTTCGGATAATAGACTAGGAACTTCAGGCTTTTGTCGTTTATCTTGTGAGAATTCTTATAAATAAAGTGACTGTTGTATTTTCATAAATTCTATCTGTTAATCTGATAATTCTATGTTGCAGAGGAATTTGCTGATTAGCTCGCTTCTATCCATAATGATCTTTTTCTTTTGAGTTCTAAAAGAAGGTTGAATATCTTATATCTGTTTCTTTATTTTCATATAAATTAGAAATCCTTTTGTATTAAATAAGCCTTGGGTATTTATTTTAATCGTACAAGGTTTTTCACTGATTGAAGCTTATAACTCATCTTTTTCAAAACTTCATCTTAACTATTTTTTTTCTTCGATGAATTGCATCGAATTATAGTCTTGAGCTTAAATACTTATATTATTTTCATTTTCTTCAGGTTTTTCCCGATCTTCATTATTTTCAATTCTTCGTTCTTTTCCCTACCTGCACTATGTTTCAGTTCTTTGCTTATCTTCGATATTTTAAGTATTTTTATTATCTTCAGTTTATTTCTACTTTCATTAATTTCAATAATTTCGGTTCTTTCACTTCGATATTTTCAGTATCTTCAGACTTTTCTTTATCCTCATTTTTCTGAAATTTTTTATTTATCATATTCTGGATTTTTTCTCTTCTTCAACTTGCTCTAAGTATTATAAGTTTTCTGCTAGCATTAAGTTGCTCTCTATTAATTTTCTATTTTCCTAATTGATAATCTAAAGTAAATTTTTTTCTTATATACTAGCTACAACCTTCTAAGACTTAATTACTTAAAACTAACTTTATATTACTACGCTCTCAGTATACTAACCTAGTGACTTTTAAATTATATACTCATCATTTTTTATCTCCTCAAGTACATATGGAGATAGAAAGCTTTCATATAGAATGCTGTTAATTTCTCTTATCATGTTAATTGACTAGAAAGTTTTCTTTTAATCTTTAGCTTTCCCAAATTTAAATTTCTAGATTTTTATTAATTTTTCTTCTACTTAATTATTTGCTCTATTTCACCTTCCTAGCACTGTAAAATACTACGGTTTCCGCTGCCTTGAAATTATTGGGAAATGAGTTTAATTTAGTCAATGTTACAGATCCATGAAACGTTATCTTGCACTTAATATAAATTTAAAGTAATTTGTAGTAGAAGCTTTTTTAATAAGTAGATATTAAATAATTTGATTAAGATTTGTTTAGAATTAATGAATATAAAAATTTTTAAATTTTAAATCTTATATTAAAAATTAAATTTTCTTTTTAAATTAAAAAAATTAACTATTTAAGTTTTATTTTGGAGAATCAGCAGACATTCAAAAGTTATAAACTTGAAAGATTTTAATTTTTTTACTATTTAATATGTTTTTCTCTCATCTAGTTGCTAATCATTTATAATTAAGATTAAGATTAAATGAGAGTTAACAGTTATGCTAAAAAGCCGGTTTAACGTCGGTGTTTACTTCTGGACTGTTTTCCTTCCGCCGTGACACTCTTCTAGGCTGTATGTCACTCTGAGATCAGTCATTAAGAAAATCTTGAATATAATGTGCGCCCTTGGGTCTTTTCTAGTTCATTTCTTCTGGCGTCAATTTCCTATAAATCCTCCCGTTCGGATCGCAGTATAGCCTCTACTTATTAAAAAACAATTATCTTTCTTTTTATTTTTAGGCTTATTCTGCTTTAATCCGCTTCAGCTCTAATGTCCTCCAATATTCTCTTTGTTAGTCTTAAAATTTCCTGCAATTTCTAAAGAGATGTCAGCTACTGCCACAGCAGTAACAAGATTTGGGCTGACTATATTGGATCTTGGGAAGTGAGGTAGAGGTCTAGGAGGCGTGTTCTTACTCAGTTCCATGAATTAATTTTATTGGAGAGCAGAATCCGGCTGATAAGCCTACGCTTACACTTAATGGGTCTTCTGACCACTCATTTACTCGATAGTGCGACTCTGAAGCAAAATAGTGTCGTGAGCTTTATTGAGCTCCACTCGCATATCGAAAACCTCCTACTCAAGCTTAACAAGTCGGGCTTAATCCCAAGTACTCAACTTGGTGCCAGTTTGCATGATTTTTGTTAGAGTTTGCTTGAGGTCCTGTACTCCTGTCTGAGCTCTGCTTACTCGATGGCTAGCTCGTTATCATAGCCAGAGCCGGACAGAGAGAAATCGCTCACTGAGGATTGTTGGAGTTAAGTTTTCTTTTTAGGGTTTCTCTTCCTGCAGTGGCGTCCCTGGAGAAGTCTGTAGATGTTTCTTCTGGGTCTGGGAAATAGTCTGTTGTTGATATTGGGCCTTTTCTTCCTTGCCCCTCTTCTCCTTTTTTATTACCTGTTGGAGGTGGATAGAATCCTTTTCTCAGACCTGACATCTTGTTAATTATAATCATTTATAATTAATTTATTTTATAAAGAAAAATAGATTTTTCTCTAATTACCTTTTTATTAGATTTATCATCCTTACCTTTATTAAATAAAAATAACAAAATTAATAAATTCTTATTTAAAATTAATAAGTATTGTTTAAAATAGTCTATATTACAAACATTCTTAATTCAAAAGACAGATATCATCAAAATATTATGAAAAATTGAATTTTTTACATTATTAAAATATATCTAAAATATTAAATACACATCTTCTTAAAACCTTCTCTTTGTCCATCCTTAAAGATTCTTGTAGTAAAATTCTAAAGAAAAACTGAAATTTTAAAAACACCCCTAAAAATTACTAATTTCTCTAATATTTTTTATCTAAAATAAATTTTATATTTCGTAAGATTATATCTTTATAAGAGTCATTTCAGCCTCAACAATAAATTTAAAAATTTTTTTTTAGTCCTTTCATAAAATCTCCTGTAGTGTGAAACGCTGAGAAAAAATAACTGTTTTCAATTTTTATTAATTAAATTTATTTAAACAAATAAAAAATTCAAAAGCTATAAAAAAAGTAATTTTAGTTTAAACTTTTTCAAATAAGAAAGAAACTAACTTTAATAAATAAAAGTGTTATTTTATAAAGCAAGCATTTAATAACTTTAAACACTTTAAATGCCAAAATAATTACTTTTATTAGCAACCTTAAACAAGCCAACTATCTACACATTCTTATTAGGAATCCACACTCTCTGATAACATCTTTGGTTATATAGTTTTGGTAATATCCATTGTTGAAAATATAAATATAGAGATATTAAATAAGGAAATTGATAATTAGACTGATATATCTGTACTTGAAATAAATAAATATGTTTAGTTACTAAAATAGTTAAAATATAGTTAGAGAAAGTCATCAAAGATACATAATTTTAAGTTATTTACACTTATAAATGATAAACATATCAAAAATAATTATAAATTTTATTTAATTAAAACTTAAATATATATTTTAATATGAATGCTATTTCAATTAAGATATTAACATACATAAAAAACAGTAAATACACTTTCTAAACACACTATTAAACAAATCTTAAAATACAAATATTTCATTATATATTATATTCATTTAGCTCACCCTTTGCTAAATCAAATAATCCTTTCTCTCTATCATTGTATCTTAAAACCAAAATAAAAAAGTGAATATAAATATAAACATATAAATATAAATATTATTATTATTATTATTTTTAATTAAAAAGAGTCCTAATTAAATATATAAATAGTCCACTCTCAAACTCACTATTTTATTACTACAGTAATCCAATTTATTCTTACAACCTTCATTTCCATTAGTATTCTAACTTACCCCCCTTATAATTTTGCATATCAACATACATTCTATTATAAAAAGTTAAAAGTTAAAAAGTTTTGTTAAAGCCTTAGTAGTCAGCCATCTGACCTATTCTATCAGCTTTTCTCCATTAGTTTGTCTTGAATTTCTACCAGGCTTAGTTAGGCGGTGTAACACTTCATTAGCGCACCATCCTTTAATATTCGGAATAGTTTTGGTCTTGCACTTAGCATTCCTAATTATTTATCCAAGGATTAAGATTTGAGTTAAAGAATTTTTTTCTATAAATTTTTCCGCTTTATGTTGGATATATCTTAAATAGTTTTCTAAAAATATCTTATTTATTCTTTCTTTAAATTTCGCTTAGTTAGTAGCAGTATTTTCATTGGTGTTATTTATTGCACACGTAGCATTTTATTCTTCTTTTAAACTATTATTCCTGTAACACTTATTTAATTTAAATTTACTACTTATTTTAAATAAAGCGTTTACTGTTTATTTTAATTTGAGGCTTCATTTTCTATTTCCATAGGATCTGATTAATTCTGTTAAAACGAAAATGGAATTACCTGAATTTATTATTAAATTTAAAGAATTCTTTGTTCCAGTTTGTTTTCTATTTCTTATGATTATTAATATTGTTTCTAAAGTAAAGACGTTATTAGTTTTTCTAATTTTTCTACTTTATCAGTGAGGTATCTATTTTTAAACATAAACTCTTTTAATGACTTAGATAATATTTCTATTTGAGTTAGTGTCGGAAGTTTTTTTAATTTCTGAATTTCCAAGTGGTTAATGTTCGTCATATCAATCATATTTCTCACTTTCACTCATTGTAATTATTTCACTTTTTTATTTTTTAGAGAATTTTCCTGTTTAAATGTTTTGTTCAAAGTTCTGTTATTTCTTAGAAGCCATTTTATATATATATAATATAATAAACTATATTACACTTTATCTTTATTTATTCTAAAGATTTAGTGAAGTCTCTTATTTTAAATATTTGAAAAATTTAGTATTATTAAACAAAAAGCTAAAATAAAATATTTTAAGTTTGATATAAAAAGCGAAGCCTTACTAGCTTTATAATAAGAATAGTTTGTACTAAATACTTTTAGAATTTTTAGATTGATTATTTAAGCAAAAGTTTATTTATTCCCAAAATTATTTACAAACATTTGTAAATATTTCTTAAGAAATTGTGCTACTAATTTTATATAATAACTTTCTTTCATAGAGACCTTTGTTGAATATAAAGGTAAAATTAATTTTTTACAAATACTAAATATATTTAAAATCTAAAGTTATTAATAAATTTATTAGCTATATTTAAATTAATATTTTCCATTTATTTGTATTCTCTACTTATATACCTTTATTGGTTTCTTCCGATATTTGTTGATTTATGATGAATGATTAATATAAGCATAAGAAATATTTTCTTCAGTGTATATAATTACAACTATTGCATTAATTTATTCATATACATACTAAACTTTATTATTGCTCTCGCTCTTTTATTGAAATATATATCTAAGCTATTAAAAATTTTAGTTTATTAAGAATAAAATTTAGATATTTGGCTTTTAGTGAATTTAGCTAAAATAGTAATATGATCTTTTTTATATACAATTATTAACCAAACAAAAAGTATAAAGCGCAGAGTTTACTTCAAATCCTTTTAATTAAAGATTGATTTACTCTTTAAAACTTCTATGTAAGTATCTGTTTCATGGCAAACTATTAAAAAAGAATTTAATATGTAAGTTAAAAATTATTGCTAAAATCATAGGATTTATCTAAAATGTTGAGTACATAAATAAATATTAAAATATAAAGATAAACTATAAGAGTTTATATCTATAAGCAAATTAAAATACTCTCTAGTTTGATAACTGATATTAATTCTGCACTTAATTACCAAATTATATCAAATAAAATAACTCAATAGCAATAAATTATTGACTAGACAAAAGTATAAATCAAAGATACTACAGCTCACTCATTGTTAATAGAAACTTAAGATCAAGAAAATGAAATTAAGTGTATATTAATAATTTTAAACAAATAGGATGAATAAAAAATAATAGAACTACAACATAAATGATTTATTAAAGAAGATATATTAATAAAATTATTTTGATGTAGTCTATCTATTTAGAAAAGGTTATATTAATACCTTTTTATCTAAAATTTAAATTTTCATAACACTTTTAAACAAATATCTTGATCATTTAAGTGTATTAACTAAAATAATAACTTTTTAAAAATTTTAAATAGTTTTCCTAAATAGTCTATTTGACTTAAATAATTTCTAAGAGATATAAATTAATTTATAAAAATTAATAATAATTTGCTGCTAGATAGACATAATTTAGCTTTGAGAAGAATACAATAGTTAGTTGCTTAAAGAATAGAAATAAAATTGCTATAAGTGGAAATTATTTTAAGTGTGCATATGTAAAACTAATAAAAATAATTAAAAGCTAATTAAAACTTTTATCTACTTGCTTCTCTTTATTTATCATATTAAATATCTTTTTTATTTTAAAAGTTTTAATTAAATTTTGCTATTATTAGTATATTTAAAATCACATACATAATTAAGGTTAAGTAATAATACTACTAATAGAAATAATTTTGTATTAGATTAAAAAGAAATTATGCAATATGTTTGTTTATAATTATAATGAAAGTCTCAATTTAAATACTAAACTAAATTAGCTATCCCATATAAATTAATTTAACTTTAGCTAGTTAAATATTTTTATAAAAGACTAAATAGAAATAATAAGCATTCTAGTAAAAATACCAGTTAATTGTAAATAATTGCATGTTCTATTTTTTCTTCTTTAATATATATAGTAGCAATTTAATTGATCTAGTAATAAGGAACAATAAGTTATGATATGGCTATTTAAGTTGATAAGTATATAATGAAAAGTAGATAAATAATCTTATAATATTGGTTTATATCGTAATTTTAAATTAAATTTAAACTAAAAGAGTTTTTTGACGTCTTTAATTGCAAGAATTGCTTCTTTCAATTATAGACGTTAGTAAATGTTTTTAAATAGTTTTTTAATATTGTTTACATCTCATCATTTTTCTTTAATTAGTTCTTCTTTCTACTCATCTTTAGCTTCTTCCTTTTTTGCTTTCTCCATTTCTAGAATCTCAAGTCTCCTTGTCATTAGCTTCTTATGAAATATTTTGATCTATAAGTCTAAATACTCCAATTTAGACCTTGAAAATGAGTTTAGATATTCTTGATCGTATAGTATAAGGCGCCTTAAGTCATAATTTCCGATCTTTTCCGATAATCAATTCATTATATTAGAATAGTACACACATTTAAAGATATGCTCGAAAGTTTCATACTCTCCACACATACAATAGGGATTTTCAATGGGGTAATGACGATCTTAAAGATCCTTACGGAAATTATAAGTTTAGGTTCTAAGTTTATATATAATGATAATTTCTCGTCTATACTATTTGTTTAATTTAGTATAAGTAATTTGTGGAAATTGTTAAAGATTACCAAATTATTCAGTATATACTCTAGCTGTTTTCATCCTCATAAATTTTTTAGTAGCTACTTTGTAGAAATATTGTTGTATTTTTTCTCTTACATGTTTAGTAAAAGTTTTAAGATTGGTATTATTCTATTAATTCTGCAGATCGATATTATAAAGGTCTGATAATTGCTACACTTAATCGTAGTATTGAAATCCTTTTTTCCATATATTAATGAAAAGAGAGCCTATTGTTGATCTTGGAAAATCAGTACTTTCTTATTTAATTTTATGGTAGAATCTGAAGAATTTTATAGCCATAATGTGCTTAAAGGGTAATCAATTCAGGTCTATATAACATGATTCATTAAATGTTGAAGTTGCTACTTAAAAAGCTTTTCTTGAAATTAATCTCATGCTTGATTCTATTCTGTTCAGAACTCCAGTTACTCCTTTTTGAATACTTCATGGTACTAAGTCTCCTCCATATTCTGCTTTAGGTAATGTAAAAAGTCTACATAAAGTTTTAAAATGTCAAGGAGTTACATTCTTATATCTCATCAGTTAAAAAACAGCTTTCTTCATTGCAGCTATATATTTGAATGCAGTTTCTTTGCAATAAGGATTTAAGTTCTTCTTCTAATGTAGAATAACTCCTTTATATCGTAATTTTATAGTTAAAGTTTGATTATATTTAGCATGTATAAATAAATTTAGTTTATCTCATATTTAGATAGATATTCTAGGTTTTAGAATTTAAATAGGTTTGGTTTAAATATAGTAAGGTTTTAATTTAAGTTAAGAAAGCATTTTAGTAAATAAAGGTAGAATATATAATTAACTAAGAGGTTATTATTTGATAAGGTTTATTACTATTAATATATTAAAGCAAACAGCTTCTACTATCTATTTATTAATAAATACTTTATAAATAAGCAGATGATATAGCTAATTCAATTATTAAATACCAAGATAATTCAATTATTTGTTATAAGTACCACAGCTATAGATATAATAAAAGCTATTGCCTTTCTTTTTTACAATAAATAAACAAGCTACAGCTACTTAATTAGATTTTAGCTTATAGATTATTATGAAAGCCTATTAAATAAATAATAATTTGAAGGCTTAAAAAGAGTGAATTAGTTTAAAGTTTATTGATTATAATAAGTATAGCTGGTATTTTAAAAGATACTATTACTTTTGTTTACTAGTTTGCTTCATTTAAACCAACTATTATATTCTTTATTTTATACTATTGATAGAGAAATAATCATTAGTCTAAATTAAAATTTGGGGCAATCCTTTAAGTTTTAAATAGATAAAGGAACCCTAAAAAGAATATAGACTCAAACAAGTTGAATTAAATTAGATATTGCAAAGGATTTTTAAGTTCTACACTTAGATTGGTTGTATTATAAGAACATGATTAGTAGTAACTAATAAAAAGAACTAAGAAATATAATAAAGTTAAAGATAGAATAATAGTTCTATAATAAATGTAAATGCATATATATAAATAATTAGTTAAACATCTAATTCTATTAACTTACTATATTTTATTTCCTTAACATCGTATTATATTTCTATTATTATTCCTAGCATTGTAATAATCAAGATATACAAATTAAGATAAATATGTATCAAACTATATTATAATTAAAATATATCAATAGTTCAAAAGTAAATTTACCTATTATTAAAATTACCTTAGAGATCAAGTATTAATATCAGACAAATAGTATAACCTTATATTAGATAAACCATACTAACTTATTCAAGGTAAACAGATGCTAAATCAGATTATTTATAAACTGAACGTAATTATTAATATAGTAAAGCTTTGTTTTATCTTTAGTATATTACTAATAATAGGTTAAAAGAAGCTTTAATATTAGGGATATATTTAATTTAATTCTTTATATTTTAGTAAATTGCTTATATAAATTTAGAAGTTCCTTTATTAATTATTGCTCTTAATGATTATTAGTTAATTTTCTTATTTCATTTATTAATTAGAATAGATAATAGAACATATTAATTATTTAGAAATCTCTAATAATATCTGTTGAAGTATAAAATATTTATTGTTCCTTATTTATTTTTATTGTTCTACCAAACTTTATAAAATAATAAATTAATACCAGAGTATTTATACTAGGATATTAACTTCCTTATAAATATTATGCAGTTTTTAGCATCTTAATTATTAAGCCTTAATTAACTTTAACTAGCTTTTATAAATTTATAATTGAGAAAAATTTAATTAGAAAGCAACTAGAATAGTACACAGTTTATATATCATTATTGATGTATTCTTTATCTCTTTAATAATAATATTTTTATTTATAGTTCATGGCTTTTTTATTTATATCTAAGAAACTAACACTTAAAAATAAAAATTTAAATGTATTTATAATTTAAAGCTAGCAACTAAAACGATTCACTAAGAAGTAAAGATACTAGCTTTACAATACTTTCTCTCACTCTTTCCTTCTTTCATTAAATAAAAATTTATTAAGAATGTCCCTACAATAAGTATGATAGCATAGTCTTCCTAAAATTGCTTTACTATCATTTCTTCTTCTACATTTAGTATATTCATCTGTTCTAATTATTTTTATAAATCTAGGTTTAAAGGTTAAAATTAATTATCTTAATTTTGTTTACTAAAATTTTAGTTAAAAAGAATAAATTTATAGAGGATATAAGCAAAAAGTGTTAATAAGAACAAAAGTTAATTAAAGAAAAAGGTTTAGTAAGGAAATAAAATACATTGGTTACAATTAATCAGTAGTAAAAGATAATCTAAAGCTATTATTTAATTAAGCTGTAAACATTTAATTATTTATCTTTATAAGTAAAATTTTCTAATTACTTAGATATATTTAGTGAGCAACAATAGTGTTTAGTATATTGAAGATATAAGAAACTAAAATAATTTTTAATTTTAAGAAAATAAAAGTTTATCATTGATATTAATAAAGCAAACTAGCATATAACTAACTCATTGGAATTTTATCCCTTATATCTAGTTTATTTATATAGCTTTAGAATATAAGCTTATTTAACAAATTAGAATAATTATTATACCCTTCTTAGATTTGTATGTTTAAGCTGAATCTCTTTTATGATTTAACTAAATTATAGATATACTTTTATATTAGTTAGTTTTATTTTAGGTATTAAAAAGCAGGATTTATAATTTTTCAGGCTTTAGAAAATCCTAATAAATCTTTAAAAATATTGAAAGCTATAAGGTAATCAATTTACCTTAAGAATAGGTTATTTCATGCTAAATTGATTAAGATAATTCAAAAACTTCATTGAGTATACTGAATTTAATTCCTTATTATTAGAATATATCTCAAATAATAAAGATAGTGCTTACACTATTTTTAAATAAAATATTAGCTATCTAAATATTTCTTAGTTATATTAAAGGATTTTAAGAACTTAAAAGAAACTATTAAGATTTATGAATCTTAGATATTAATTAAATAGCTAAGCACTTTGATAGCTAATCAAATAAAGTCTATTACAATTTTATTTAACAGCTATAAAATCTTTATTTGTCTGATTTATAAGAATATTCTTCAAAAGTATTTTAGTTAAATAAATCAATGTTCTTAGTTAATTTCATGTTGAAATAACTTAATAATTTAATTAAATTGAAGTAGCTTAAGAAAATCAAGTGATATAAATATAAATTTGCTTTAATTATTAATAAATCATTTCAGCTAAAAGCTGACTAGAATATATTCACAAACATAATTGTATAAACATTAAGTATTTTCTTATTAATTATAATGCTTGTATAGTTCTCATTTATAGCTATTTAATTTATAAAATTAAGCTTTATTTTAAATTATATCTTCAGCTTTAGCTTTAAGAAGTTATCGTTAACTATAATTAAATTATTTATTTTTTTAAGCAGCCAAAAATGTCTATCCTTATTATTTGTCTCTTGCTTTCACTATCTTAAGCTTAATGAAGATAATTCCCAGAAAGTTCTACTCCTCCAACAAGACGCTATTTATTTTACGGAGTATATAGTTAGAAGCAAAACTTTGTTTCAATTTCTATGGGAAAGGGAGATAAAGACATAATTTTCAATGATGTTTGATGGCTTGATTTAGCATAAAATTATTGATATTTAATACCAGTATCAAGCTAAGTAAATCCTGAAGCTAGATTCTTAGGCATTTCTTAATGAGTAGAAAATTAAGAAATTATGATTATATTTGGAGGATAATCAGCATATGGCATTCATAACGATTTATGATCCTTCTCTATTCAAAATTATGAATGAAAAAAAAAATTACTTAAGGTAAAAAGCCACTTCCCAGAACAGGACATACTTCAGATCTAGTATAGCAGGAAGATGGAAGCTACCTTCTATATATCTTTGGAGGAAACACATATGATGGATAAGTAAATGACGTTTGAGTTTATAATTCTTAGCTTAATAAGTGAACAGAATTGAATACAACAGGAGATTCTCCTCCTGAATAAAATAAAGCTCAAATTTTTTACGATGATAACGAACTGATTGTCGTAGGCTCGGGAGCAGTAAAAGATGAAAACATGTATATCTTAAATTTAGCAAGCTTAGTTTGAAGAAAAATGGATTAAAATAATTCATCTTAATCATAATACTTTGCTTCGAGTTGCTTAGATAAAAAGAATAAAAGGATATACAGAGTTTCAGAATTATCTGATAATTTATTAGATAATGTTGGAGAATTGTTAGAACTTGACTACTCAAATCACGACAATTTTATCTGAAAGCTATTAGATGTTTAAAATTGAGATTATTTCAAAAGAGATTCCTTTTACACAGCATGTAGTGATGAAAAAATTTGGATGATAGGAGGCAGATCTTAGACGGGTATTAAAAACGATGTGATTTATTTAGACTTGTAAAAACCAAAATTAGAGTGAGAAATAATCTAGGATAGTATCGATTTTCCCGAACTTGTGCCTACCACACTATGAATGTAATCTCTGGAAGTGCCTATGTGTTTGGAGGTATAAACTCAGAATAATAGTTACTTAACAGTATTTGGAAGCTAGACTTAGAAAATTGGATGTGGTAGTAAGTTCAGGTATTTGGATCCTTGCCGCAGGAAATATTCGGGCATATTGCTGCTCAGAATGGAAATTTTTTGACAATATGGGGGGTTAAGGAAATTCAGAAATGTTAAATGATATGTACAAGTTCAATACAATTAGTAGAACGTGAGAATAAGTCTCTCAAAAAAGTCCTCTAACTCCAAAAAAATTTGCCTGTGGTACAATGGTTGGAAAACATTTCTACATGTTTGGTGGATAAACCATCTCAGGAGAAACCAACTAACTATGATAGTTAGACTTAGGATCCAGTGTATGACTACTTCTCAACAAAGATAAAGATTATCCTAGAAAACTTATACACTGTAACCTTCATGAATATGAAAACGTTCTATACATTTCACTAGGCACAAATTTACAGGATTCCGATAATCCATATATTTATTCTTACGATCTCTAAACATTCCAATTTCGAGAAGATTGAGTAGTATTAGAGAATTGAGGAATAACTGCATTTAGTGCAGTTGATAATTTTATGGCCATTTACGGAGGACTGAGCTGAGGATTATTTCCCTATAATGATATGATACTAATAGATTTAGAATAAAAAAGGATATTAAAGCTATCGAAGCTAGTGATTAAATGAATTAAGTATGGGGTCATACCATGATTTATTATAAGAGAATGTTAATGTACTTTGGAGGAGTTTTTATCTAAGGAGGTTTTAGTGTAACCAAAAAATCCATAAACTAATTTTGAATTTACGATATTCCTCGGTATTGTAGTCCTAACTTAACTTTATGTGGATTGCCTTGTAGCTATGGAACTTATGAAGATGAAAACGGAGAATGTTAGCTTTGTCCTCGTGGTACTTATACGAAATAAAGTAACAATATTCAATATTTACTTACCTTCTATGTCTTAACAATATTAAATCTTTACTTACTAGCTATGTAGTTAACAATATTAAATATCAACTTGCCATCTATGTGTTAACAATATTCAATTTTTACTTACCTATATTAAAATTTTGAAATGTGTCGTACTTCCTATAATAAGATTTATTATAATTTAAACTTACCATCTATATATCATTTTTAAATTCAAACTTTAACTCACTCCAATACATTTAGAGCTATTAACCATCCACGATCTATAAACATTGTATCGTCTAAAAACCATATTCTAATTTATTGTTATTCTTAAAGATGTCCAATTACCATTATTTTAAATTAGTTTATTTTTCTATCATGTTCTTTAGTTGTCAGATAGTGTATCTTATTTAACTGTAAGATTCACAGATTTATTATTAGGTGATATTATCGATATTTATATTTCTTATTTTATGACCTTTGTCGATTAAGATTAGGAAGCTTACTCTTAGATATTTTAAACACTCTATACTTATTGATTTTACTTATCCTAAAGAACTTAAACTAACTCTTATTGCTAGACTTACTACTGACTATATTAAGCTTATATTTACTTACTCAGAAACTCACTTAACTAACACGTAAGCTATTATCTCTCCTCCAATAAATTTTGAATCTATTTTTCAAAATTAGATCTCTCCTATTATAAACTCTTAATTTACTAACTTAACTCCTGATTCCATGACATATTATTATTACTAGCCTTAGTAAGTGCATTCAAACTATTCTCTTATTGCCTATTTAACTCACTCAACTTATTCAACTAACCCCTTAAAAGATTATTATCATTTTTTTAAAGTTCAAGCTAACTCTCCAACTCTCTTATTCTGCTCTCTTTCTATAAATTTAATTTTTCATACTACTACTATATAGTGAGATTCCTCTATTCCTTCTCTTTGTCTAAAGTAACTGCTTTATTTGCAATTAATATTAAAGACCCTGAATTGATAAATGTTTTATTTATTATTTCAATTCCTTAAACTTATTTTTATAGTCTTATAACTAGAAGTTATTTTGCTTCAAGATAGTATTTTACTGCTAGAGCATTCTCTCTCGTTATATCTCTTGATCCTCTATTTCTTGCTAGTTATGAGATATTTGTTCTCTTAAGCCATTCAACACCAAATCCTACTCTTTAATAACTTAAAGTAACTTTTAGATTTATTCTTTACTTTCCTTATTAACACTCTCATAATATTAAGCCTACAACTAACTCTCCTTTCATAAAAGTTATATAGTTCTTTAAAAGGATTATATCTATACTCTCTATCTAGCATGGAATTCCTATTCTAAACCAAACTAACTCCCTTTCATCATCTTTTAAAAAACTTAAGCTTCCATATTCTAAGGTATAAGAATAGCTTAATATTAAGAATATTTTTATTCTTCATTTATTTGATTTTCTTAAAGCTATACTTCCAATCTCTCTAATTAATTCTTCTTTATCTCACATTACTATATAGTGGTCTATTACATTTATCCGATACTCTCTACTTACTTACTCATCTCAAAAATATTATTTTAACTTATTTCCTACCTACTCTATTCGCCTTTCTCCTATACTCTTATCACCAACTCCTCACATGCTTACTCTAAACTTCTCTTGATATTATCATAGATCTATACTATATATTTTATATTTATCATATAATCTTAAGCCAACTACATTTATCATTAGCCTAAGACAGAAGAATATTGATTCAACCTCTCTTTCATAGCACTCAAAGTCATTTACATTCGAACTTACATAATAGGAACGATTTCCTCTTATCTACCACATTGATGCTTCTTATGAGAATTCCATTGGCATTTTTCACATATTAATATACTGTCACTCAGACAATAAAAAGCTAGAATCTCATTATGCTCTTAACATATATTCAGTAAGTTTTATTTTGACTCCTCTTAAAGATGTGAAACCTCCATTTCTAATTTTTCAATTGGTCTATAAGTGATGATGTTGTGCTTTTTACAATTAAACATCTATTAGATTTTGTAGAAGCTTTTCAAACATCTCTCACAAAGAATACATCCACAATCCAACTTTCTAGGCTTTCTAAACTCTTAGTTGAAGTCTTTTTCGCAAGCTTCGCATTTAGATGGTAGCATTTTATTTTTGAATAGACTAAAAAGAAAGTAATTTTTGGTTTTAAGAGATTTAGATATGAAACTAAATAATAATCCTTTTAATTACTTATAACTTAATAAATAGAAGAATAATTACTATTAAAATTAAAATATAAAATGGAAGAATTTTCCCTCTAAAATTTTAGATAATTTATAAATAATAAATATTAAGCCACAACTAAATATTTAATATAATCTTACAAACATGTAACATACTAATATATTAGTCAATTTTACATCACTACATTACTATATTTTATTTCAATAACTCACTATCATTTATGCTAAATCAACCTAATAACCAAATATATTATCTAAAACATATACAAATATTTCAGCCAATTACTATTTAAATCCTATTTTTAATACCCTATACATCTCAACCTAATATACAAAATCTACAATATTATATAACCACCAACTCATCAAAAACTACTTCCTACATATTTACAGTCATCTCTGAAAACGCAAATTAAACAAATTAATTATGCAAATAAACCTACAACTTTATATCACCAAACTAGTAAACATAAAAATAAATTAGAATAGTTGCAAAATACCTAAATTACCTAGTACATAACTAAATTAATACGCTTTACACAATATCAAAGAAAGATATCATCATTACAGAATCTTAAATTAACCTATAATTACATCCAAGACTTCTCGTTTATCACCTAAAAGTAACTGAGAAACCTGATAGTTAATCATAACTAAGCTTAGCAAGTTTTCTGAAATGCTGATCTCTTAAAGTTGCTAGAAATTGATATTTCCTGAAATTAGTGTAAACCTTGATTTTCCTTTAAAAAATAGACTTACAATAGAACCTCTTTAATCGTAAATATTACCCATACTTAGAGTAGATACTAAAGCTCTAAGAATAGGTTAAGAGTTACTGATATTAGAAAAGTATGAGTAACAGAATAAAAACCAAAAATATAAAGCAGCTAGCTAAAGGAATAAGGAAGATAGATTATTATAAAATAGCATGGAAAAATAGAAACTTTAGATTGTTTTTATGTTGATGAAAAATACCATAAATTACAGTTAAGCTAGCAGGTTGGATAGATTGCTGGTCTTCTAGGTGGGGAAAGTGAAATAACAAGTTATTAAGAAAGCTCATATGAAGAAATTAAAATACCTTTAAAAATGATTATAGGTATTTCAAAAATATGCTGTTACCTCTAAAAGTAGAATATCAAGGTAAATTCCGGAGAAGTGCAAAATTCTTCTTAATTTCCTACATATTAGCTAAGATACATTTCATCCAAGAAAATCTGCATCTCACCTTATATTTATAAAGAATAAAAAAAGTATTATAATCTTTATAGCTACATGTATGAAAAAGCTTTATCATTATCATAGCTGAGAAACAGAAATAAACAAACTTAAGAATAGCACGAAATAACAGCTCTAAAGTAAGAAGAAGAGCTCAATGGAAAAAAAGTAATCCATTCGACATTTCTGAAAATACTTCAAAGAATTAAAGTTATTCAGATTAGTCTAAATCTTAGTTTCACGGATTAATTTAAAGTACTAGTAATCAATAAAGTAGAAGCAGCTTTATTAATCAAGGAGTCTAAATTTAAGAATTTTTTAATGGTTATTTAGGATGAAAAATAGTAATCAAGAAGTAGAATTCTAAACAGATGTTTAACAGAAGATATTTAAAAAAATTTAAAAAAATCTGCTGCCTTTTTTATCTTCAGTCGGATGTTTAAATCAAGGAAAGATATATTTCTGGCAAATTTTCGGAGCAGAGAAATTTAAATGTACTCAACAGCTTTTTCAATCATGAAACTAAATTAAGATACAGTAAATGAGTAAAAATAACTGAAAGTTAGTAAGGCAAAACAGCTAAAAATAAGGGGAATAAATGTTGCTATCCTTGGAGAAATAACTAACTGAAGTCTTTAAAGTTTGTCTGAAATTAACGAGTCATTAAATTAATTAATTTTATAAGGGTAATATGGAGAGGTGACCAAAATGCTGTAAGTAAGTAGAAGCATCTTGAGGATAAATTTTTATCTCCCTTCAATTTTCCCCGCTTTCTATCTTCAGATCTGCTCAAAGACACTAGATAAAGTAAAATGATAAATTTAGTAAAATGCAAGAATGATCAAGATATGAGCGACAGGTGGAACAGTAATCTAAGTAAAAACGAAAAATAGTAAAATTAAATTAGTCTAAAGGATAAAAAAAGCCAGGCTACTCAAAAAATTTCTAATAAAAAAACTTACAAATCAAATCTAATTTAGAAAGCTATTTAAGCTCTAATTTGCAATGATAATAAGTAAGCAGAAAAGCCTCAAGTTTTAAAAAATCTACTATAATACTAGAATAAAAAGGAATCAAGCGACGCCAAATGATTATAAGAATTTAGAGAATAAATCAATTCCTCCTACTAGCTTGAGCTAAGCATCTTAGAAATCAGGGTTATATACAAAGAAGAAAAGTGTCTTAGATTAAAAAAATGATAAAAAAAAGAGGTTAATAGTAGAACTTAGCTCAAGAATATAAAATCAAACAAGAAAAACTAAGTGCAAAGTTCCTAGTTTACCTATATCAGATAAAACTCTAAAAAACTAAAGCTATAAAGGATCAACAAATCCCTTTAAAAGAAACTTCAGTATTAGAAAAATATCTAAAGCATATTGACTAAACGACGAAAGTAAGTACTTATACAGAAAGCACTAGAAAAGTTTAAATTATTGAAGAAATAATTAAAAAGCAGTTTTTTAAATAAAGGAAATTGAGATAATCTGCCAAGGAAAAGTAAATAAAAGGGAAAAGAGCTGACAAGGCCAAAGAGTAGCATGTAAAAGAGTTTATATTAATCTGATTATTAACTCTAAAATTAATATGTAAAGATATTTTAGAATTTTTTAAGATAGAAACAAAGTGACGATTACCATAATCATTTTTGAAAGTCCGAAAAAAAGAGATTAAACTAGTTCACTCAGCAAAAAAAGAACCAAAGAAGATTTTAAACTCAGAGATGCTTTTGAATAAAAGTGTTAACAGTTAGAATGAAAGGTGAAGTGGTTTCAATAAGCACGATAATCTAATAGACTTACTCATCAAATTTATAGAACATAATAAAACCTAATTCATGGACCAAAACGTGCTTAGACTAGAAAGATAATTTTCTCATTCTTAAAAGCTTAGGAATGAGTTAACCTAAATCTGAATAGCCATTTTCTTGACATCAATACATCAGACATATTTCACTTCAATTACTTCTTCAATCGGATTATTAACTCCTGTCGTAAATCTCTCACTTTTTTATATGCAAAGCAAAATTCTTCCCTCTTTTATATTGAGTAAAGAAATAATAAAATCGTTGATCTCTTTAGCAGCAATTCTGTTAGGACCGAATTTTAAGTAATAGTAAGAAAAAACTTTATTTTTTAGCCTGAGATAACAAAGTTTTGGATGAAACTCTAAATATTAAGTATTTAACTATGAAATTAAGCTTAGCAGGATTATAAAAACTTACGCTTATAAACTATATAGACTGATTAATAAAAACGCCAGCTTAATTTGCTTCTGTTTAGTGAAAATCCCTGTACATTTGAACAAATAATAAGCTCCTGATAAAATTAAAAGTTGCTATAAGCCTTTTATTCTATGATAATTATAAGCAAATAATAGAAGCAAGATATAACTTGATTGCAATAGGCATAGCTAACTCTTCTTAGTGTATCGAATTAGAAAATTCTTAAATTTAAGAGCTTTAACTAAATAATCACACCTAGAAATATGAGAAAAATGGCCCAATATGTTGCGTATTTTGTTAAGGTTTAGTATCATTTAATCTTCCATGAGAAGAATTTAATCCCGTACTTCTGAATCTACTTACTTTGATAGTATATAGAATAAACTCAGTTTCGTTCTTTTATATCTTTAAAGAATGACAAACTCTAAATAAAATAGACATACTTCTTATTTGTAGGTCCAATAGTTCTTTCTAAAATCTTTATTATAACTGTAGGTTTTAGGTAACTTACCATCTTCTATTTTTTTAATTTACTTGGCAATTTAGAATCTACCTTTTCTTTAGTTCCTATCTTGATATAGAAGATCTTATTTAAAAAGAAATGCATTTTAATATTTTTGGAGTTAATATGCAAATAAAGCAATGGCTAATAAAGAGCAAAAATCTTAAAGCTAAAAAACAGTATTTTAAGGGATATTTTTGATGATATGGTTTTACTTTTGATTAGCAATTTGAGTGGCTATATTGGTAGTAATACTGGAAGTAATTTTAATTTTGATAGAATTCTTAAGTAGATTACTAAGTTCTAGTAAAGGTTTGATATAGTTAACGGAGGTATTAGTTTGGTTTAAGTGTAGATAGTTTAGTTTAATTTTAGATAGTATTGAATTATTGGAATAGGAAATAATGAAAATTGGTTATTATTGGTATTTCACTTATAATAACTATAATAGCTTTATAAGATTAACTAAAATATGCTTTAGACCTATCATTCTATATGATATTAAATGTTGTAACTAATATCTATTCAATACCCCATTAGTAAACCTTCTACTCTTTATTCTCCTAATACATTTTCTACTTTTAATCATACATTTATTGTAGCCTTTAAAATATCAACCAATCCTTACAGTATTAATAATTAAGAGCTTTTAACTCAAGACATATTTATCTTATCTCTATAGATATTCCTTATCTATTAGCATTACAGAACTCTCCTAAAAGAGTTGCAATATTTCTTATATAATACTAAGTTTCTTCAAGGTATTGAAGTTCTCTCACTTTGAAACAAAAAGTTAACTTTTAATCCTCAATTGAGCTTGCTTTCAGACTCGTTAATTAAGCTAGATATGAGATAAAATTGCTGATCTCTTTTATATAATCTGAATTGAGATTTTTTTTCCAGATTTTCCCATTTCCCGATGGGAAAAATTCCTTAGCTTGCTACTTCAGTTTTTATTAGTTAACATTTTTCCAGATATTCATCCTTATTTCTTTCTATTGAGGACATTTCCGTCATAAATGTCAAGTGATGTTGCAAATGTAGCATCTTTTTCTTGCTCTAGGAAATGGCCTTCCCGTTTCTTTATTTCAATTGGAGTTCCTTATGAAGGCTTCTACAGGTTTTCTTCTATAAATTTAAGTCTAGAATTTAATTTTGCTCCGTTTTTCTTGTCTTACTCTTGCATTATTCAAATATTATTCTCTAAACTTGTCATTTGCTCATAAACTCCGACTTTAGCTCTTCGGTCTACCATATGGACTTCATCATCATCTTATAAAATCCTGACTTAATACAAGCATCTCTTTCTCCTGGGAGTTTAATTCTTATTCGAGTTTTTTTATGTTTTTAATAAGTTGATAAATCAGCTGTTTCAGACTTGTTTTAAGATCATAGAGCACTGTTGAAAAGTCTAATTTAAACAGAAGGACAAATCTATAACGCTTTTACTCCATAATTTATGAATTCAAAAGGATTATCTCCAGTGACCACTCCTCTTCTTCAAAATATCAATATCAGGAATACATTTTACTACATCAGAGCCTTTTCGTAATGCCAAAGGTCTCAATATTTTTCCTGATACACTGCCATTAGGAGATCTTTCTCTCTAATCAGACTCTTCAGAACTTTTAATTTAATTCAAGGATTATTCATAATATTTAGCTGGTTCAATTAACCTTCATGTGCTACTAAGTAATATATTACACTACTTTTAGACAACTTAAAATTTTAATTATGTAAATTCTACTCTCTTGCATCTTTTTCTAAGTTAAAATCGAATATCACAGAAGTAAGTATTAATTTGAATGCTACCTAGAAGACTAAATTTAAAAGGGAAGATTTATCTGCTAAGTATAAGGAAGCTAGGATTTAATAATCTGATGAGAACGTTTCTAAAGATAAATAAATAAACGTGATTCTACCTTTATTAGGTTCACCACGATTAATAAAAAAACCAAAATTTGGATTTTAAAATAGTCTAGAAATATTTCTGGCTTCGTCTGATCTCTTTGGTCACTTTTTTCTCAGTTTTTTAAATAAAAATTTATTACCTTTACTCTCAAAATTCTTGTATTTATTTCCGAAGGCTAAAGTTAAAAGGGAATAGAATAAAATCCAATTATTGTGCCAAATTTCACAATCAGATTTAATTTTCTACTTAAAGATATAATTTGTCTCAGTCATGTCTTCAGGTTTTTCCAATTCCTAACCAGATTAACGACATAGAGGCAGAATTACTCTGAGACCTTAACTTAAGCACCCTAGTTATATTCTGGTACCGATTGAGAGAACCCTCAAATAAGTACAGGTTTATCACACAAGTGTACGTTGTTATTTATTATAATTTATTTATTATGATTGAACTTTTATCAAAAGTATAGGGGTTATAATGGCCTGATTTGATATATGTGTATAGGAAAGTTTAGTAGTTGGTATTAAAGTATGTATTTTAGAGTGTATGATAGTAATAATGACTTGTATTTAGATATAGGTTAATGATAATTTGATTATAGTTTTGATTAGATAAATAGTAATCTGTACTTGTATAATTTAAATATAAGGATATATTAAAGATAGTTTTTTTGACATTGTTGAATATGTTTTGGTATGTTATAAGCTGTATGTTAGTATCTGAATAATGATAATATTTGAATAATAGATTTTTAAAGATGTTTAGATAAAATTTGATTCTTTATTTATTTCAGCTTTAAAAAGAGCTAGTAAGGAAAATAATCTTTATTGTCAACTATATAGCTATAACTACATTACCATATCAACATCATATATACACTTAAACATACAAAAAAACTTATAAAAATACAACATTAATAAGTATAGATTAACCATATTAATAAGTAGTAACATATTTACTATAGATATTTAAACTACTTACATATAAAACTATATTTATTATCAATAATATTAATCATATCAATATTATTATTATCTCAGTTATGCCCTTTAACACTTCTATAACTCAACTTTTCTAAATCAATCCTCATTATTGAAACTCTTCCCTATTCTATAGCAAAAACATATCCATAGACACCCCTTATTTTCATCTCCGTTAAAGCAAAGACATCTTTAAAAATTTAACTTTATTGCCATTATTATTTGTTTCTTTTATATATTCTTCTTGAATGTTCTTGCGTAGAAAAATTTTTAAACACCTCCGATTACGACAAAAGGCTCTAAAGAAACTATAGGACAAGCAACAGCTTCAGGAAGATTCAAATTTTACTTACTCCATCTATCATTCTATATGTTATACTTTCATATATCTTTTAAAATTTATTCTTTCTAATTTCCACCTCCAAAAGAATAAATATTTTATTCATCTTTATCTACTACTAAAGTTTAGCCTACTATTTAAAATGGAAATTAAGAGCATTTTTATCATTTACTTTAGTTTCCTATCTTTAACTTTTCTACTGATTATAACTTTTGATAATTATTAGTAAATCCTCCAACCACATAAAGATAATTTTAAGCTACTGCTAATCCAAAATAATATCTTCCCTCATTTAGATCACTAAGTTTTGTATTATTACCTTCGAAATCGAACTATCAAGTTTCTTTTATTCCTTTCTTTTATTATTAGTTTTTTCCTCCAATTAAATATAACTTATTTTAATATTCTATACTTTTACTAAATTCTGGAATTATAATTTAAACTTAGACTTATCGTAATTTCTCAGTTTAAATGTTAAATAAACTTAATTTTTAAATATATCAATTAAAAAAGTGAATATAGTTAGATTGAATAAACTGTTGCTACTAGGTTAGTTTATGTTAATTAGTCTGTTTAGTGTTTAACTGTTGTTACTTAGTATTGTATTATAGTTTGTTTCTTATTTGTGTGATATAATTTGAAGTTAATTTAGGGTTTAGTACTAAAGGTGGTTATATAGTGGAATATAGTTAGACTGTTATAGTTTGGATTTGAGTTGGTTTTAGAAATGAGTAAATAGGGAATTAGGATGATTGTATAATATTTTAGTGTTATTAGTTGTAGTTAATGGTAGTGTATTGGATGATATTAGTATATGGTATAATGAGAGTATTAGTAATGTTAGATAATTTGGTTGTAATGGTTTTAGATTTTTGCATAATTTACTTCCTTATCTCTTTTAATTTCTATCTAGCATCTTAAATCTTTTATATGTATTATTAGTTTTAAAATATCATTCTTATTAAATCACTTTCTTAAGGTAAGTCTTCAAATCTAAAATGGAATCCTTTTTAACAAATAGGACATTACATTATGCCTTATAATCAGAACTGAGTATTCAAACACAAACCACAGTAAATATGTCCACAAGGTAAGACAGTTGGAAGAGCATTAGTTAAGTTGTAATCTTCTTAGCAGATTAAGCATTTTGGTAACGCTTACATTTTTATTATTATTTAGATTAAAAAAGCTTATAAAGGTAATTTATAACAGTTACCATCAAAAATTATAATTAACCATTATAAATTCAAATATCTATCATTACATACATACTACAATATTAACCTCTTATATCAAGTACCTATCTACAATCCGCACCAATACATTTTGCTAAATTTAAAAAACCAACCAGCTTTACAACTTAATCACATTTTTTATTCTATAAATAACAAAAACATCTCTATCCTAAAATCTTTAAAAACTACTACGAGCAATGCACTAAAAAAGGGACACAATCTTTAACTAATCTTAATATCAAAAAAAGTAGCTAAGTTAGAACATTTACTAAGACTAAAGCTCTTTGAAAATCTTTAGAATGTAGGAAGAAAAGAATGAGAAAAAAATAGACGAGAATACGAAGCTCGGAACTGCTATAAGAGAAAAATTTATAAATTTGTAAATTTTTAGAAGAAAAGAACTACAATCAAAGATTCATTCCAGCAGAAATGCAAACAAATGAAATTATTTAGCATTTTTAAGAAATCTTAAGTAAGAATATGGTAAAAGGAATGAGAGTGTGAAAATCCTTAAAAAAGGCAAAATGGAGTTTTTATTCAAAGTCCTACTTACAATCTTCTAGGAACTTCAACTTTATCATAAAAAGACTCGTTTCGAGAACTAGACCAAAGCTCTCAAGCAGAAACTATTTTTTGACTCAATGTTCAACCTTAAAATCTTCCGCTTTTAAAATTTATTACTAATAATTTAAGAACTGGATATAAATATGAAACAGAATGGAGTTTTTAGTCAAAGTTCTTCTTTCAATTTTTAAGTTTTTCAACTTTATCCCGATAAAAATTTTTAGAACTAAACACTAGCTCTCAAGTGAAACGGAGTTTATAGAATAAGTTGTGCTTTCATTCTTTAAGTACTTACGCTTATTCGTAACAAAGACATATTTTGAGAAAAAGAACAGAGCAGACTAGAAAATGATTCCAAACTAAAGTTCTTCATAACGTATTGAAGTTCTAAAGCTTATCATCTATCCAGACTCTTTTTGAAAACTTGATCAGAGCTCGCAAGGATAACGGATTCAAAACTTAAAGTTTATCTTACAGTTTTTTAGATTTCAGCACTTTCGATAATCAGATTATGCTTTAGAAAACAATCGAGCTCTAAAGGATACAATTTGCATACTTAAAGTTCTTCTTAAAGTCTTAAAATTCATAAGCGTTAACTCTACACAGATTTTTTTTAGATTTTGATTAGAGTTCTCAAGGATAACGGATTCAGAACTTAAAGTTCTTCTTACAGTCTTTTAGTACTTAGCGTTTTCGATTCTCAGTTCAACCTTGGAGAACTTAATCAGAAGCTTTCAAGGATTAACGGCCTCTAAATTTAAAGTTTCTTTCTTATAGTATACCAAACAACTCATATTTTGCATCTTCTACTCTTTCTCTATCATTAGAATCTACTACAAATATTAATCCATTCACATCATTATAATAATGTCTCCATAAAACTTTAATTCGTTATTTATTTGCATCCCATACTGTAAATGATATATTTTTATTTCTTACCGTCTCTACATTAAATCCAATCGTTGGAACCGTAGTAACCACTTCACCTAGTTTCAACTTATATAAAATTGTCGTTTTTCCAGCTGCATCTAAACCTACCATCAATATTCTCTATTCTATCTTTCCAAATACTCTAGACCATAATCTTCCAAAAGCTAATCCCATATTTTTAATATGTTTCAATACTTTTCTCTTTATTTAGCACTTTTTATCACCTTTTGGATTATTTTTTAATTCTTTTTCTAGACCTTTTTATTTAGATTTTTAAATTAAATATTTTATGTAAAGATAATTGTATACAATCTGATGTCATCCTTAATCAGCTTTTTATAAATTTTTATCTTATTTATTGCTTTTCTCAATTATTTTTTTCTTTTTCTAGAATTTTTTGCGTGAATAGATTTCTACTTCTTTCAAGAAAGTAAAACTGATTATTTTTAATAAAAAAAAACAAAGATTCAGTCATTTTTTATTTGCTGACTATTGTATTTAAACAAATTATATTCTTTTTTTGGATTCATTCATTTTAAATTTTTTACTTGGTGATTTTTTTAAGTAGTATATGACTTTTATTTTTATTTCTTATTAATATTTTTTCTATCCTTAATAAATTTCTTATTTTCCTAATTTATATCTTTTCGTATTGAACTACTTTTGCCTAACTAGATAGAAGTTCTAATAATGGGGATTCAATAGTAAGATAGAAGCAATTTCCATCGCTTATAAAAGATAATTTTTTACTAAAGTTCTAATTTCACATTTATATTTACATTATTCTAAACCTAATAATTCATCATTTAAGTGATTGATTGGTCTCAATCTATTTATGACGAATGAACTTTGATTTTTTTAAGACATATCTTCTTTGAATATTAAAATTATAGTTTTTTAATTTTATTAATTTATTTACATTTTATTTAATTTTATATTCTCCCAATATTTACTTCTTTATACATAAATCTTCTGCTTTTATTTAATTTTTCTTGTAAATATTAAACTTTATATCTTTAAGAGATAGTTTTAAATATACAATTATTTCTTTTTTGGTTTTATATGTCTCATTTCGGTTATTAATATATATCTTGCTTAGAGAGTGCTAGTCTTATAAATTGAGAAAATTAAATAATTAATTATAATATAAACATTTTTAAATTATATTTCGTTTATTAGAGTATTGTACTTAAACTTTACTAATATCAACTATATATAATTCCAATTTTACAAAGCTATCAAATATTTTGTAGAGGCTTAGTTATAAAATTCAGAATTTCTAATTTTGCTATCAATCCTTAATAGCATTTTATCCAAAATTTAGAGACTGGAAATTTGTTTTCCGCTGCTTTCCCTAAAATTTACTGTTTATTATTTACAAATTTACTATATTATGCATCCTGGCTAGTTTCAAATCTGCAGCTGCCTTTCAACCTATATTTTCTTTAAAAAAATGTTCTCAATTTTAAAGGAGGCAGTTTATGTTTTTCCATTTACATTAAGCATTATAGTTTATCTAATTATTAGATAGCTAGTCTTTATTATTTAAGCTGCTAGTTCATGAAAATGTGCAATTAGTTATAAGCACTTATTACCAGAACTTAATTTGCATTCAAGGCTATAAATTACAATTCTTGCGCCTTATCATTCCTTATGCAGTCCTATACTCAGTTTACTATCATTCCTCCACCTCTTTCATTATAGTTATCAGAAAATACATTAAAATGGATATCCAGAGTTAACTATAAATCAACAACTAATATAGCCAAAATCTGTTTCAACTCAATTTTGAGTCAATCAGTTATTCATTCAGATTTAGTTATAGCGAATGCTACAATTAGTCATCTTAATATCTTCTACCATTCTTATTTACTCAAATATTACATCTTCAACTATTCCAAAATTGTCATCTTATAGACACAAGCTACAGAAAAACCTGCTTCTTTTACCTCTTAACTTCTATATAATTTCTTATTAAGCATCTAAAGTTAAAACCCTTAAGACTTTAAAAAACAATTATGTGTAGTTTAGCATTACTTTGCTTATTGGATAATATTTTCGGAACCTTTCTTCTGAATACCTCTAATTATGACTCAATATATTGCTGCTCAGTATCACTTATATTTAAC
>CAMPDV010005307.1:0-27129 GCA_946699065.1 Loxodes magnus
TGTAAGACCATGAGTGGTCACACTAGTTATGTATTATCTGTGGCTATATCCAGTGATTCAGAGTTCATCGTATCGGGAAGTGGAGATTAGACGGTGAGACTATGGGACGTCAAGACAGGTACCTGTAAGACCATGAGTGGTCACACTAGTTATGTATTATCTGTGGCGATATCCAGTGATTCAGAGTTCATCGTATCGGGAAGTGGAGATTAGACGGTGAGACTATGGGACGTCAAGACAGGTACCTGTAAGACCATGAGTGGTCACACTAGTTATGTATTATCTGTGGCTATATCCAGTGATTCAGAGTTCATCGTATCGGGAAGTGGAGATTAGACGGTGAGACTATGGGACGTCAAGACAGGTACCTGTAAGACCATGAGTGGTCACACTAGTTATGTATTATCTGTGGCTATATCCAGTGATTCAGAGTTCATCGTATCGGGAAGTGGAGATTAGACGGTGAGACTATGGGACGTCAAGACAGGTACCTGTAAGACCATGAGTGGTCACACACATTATGTATTATCTGTGGCGATATCCAGTGATTCAGAGTTCATCGTATCGGGAAGTGGAGATTAGACGGTGAGACTATGGGACGTCAAGACAGGTACCTGTAAGACCATGAGTGGTCACACACATTATGTATTATCTGTGGCGATATCCAGTGATTCAGAGTTCATCGTATCGGGAAGTTATGATTATACGGTGAGACTATGGGACGTCAAGACAGGTACCTGTAAGACCATGAGTGGTCACACTAGTTATGTATTATCTGTGGCTATATCCAGTGATTCAGAGTTCATCGTATCGGGAAGTTAAGATTATACGGTGAGACTATGGGACGTCAAGACAGGTACCTGTAAGACCATGAGTGGTCACACACATTATGTATTATCTGTGGCGATATCCAGTGATTCAGAGTTCATCGTATCGGGAAGTGGAGATTAGACGGTGAGACTATGGGACGTCAAGACAGGTACCTGTAAGACCATGAGTGGTCACACTAGTTATGTATTATCTGTGGCGATATCCAGTGATTCAGAGTTCATCGTATCGGGAAGTTATGATTATACGGTGAGACTATGGGACGTCAAGACAGGTACCTGTAAGACCATGAGTGGTCACACTAGTTATGTATTATCTGTGGCTATATCCAGTGATTCAGAGTTCATCGTATCGGGAAGTGGAGATTATACGGTGAGACTATGGGACGTCAAGACAGGTACCTGTAAGACCATGAGTGGTCACACTAGTTATGTATTATCTGTGGCTATATCCAGTGATTCAGAGTTCATCGTATCGGGAAGTGGAGATTAGACGGTGAGACTATGGGACGTCAAGACAGGTACCTGTAAGACCATGAGTGGTCACACTAGTTATGTATTATCTGTGGCTATATCCAGTGATTCAGAGTTCATCGTATCGGGAAGTTATGATTATACGGTGAGACTATGGGACGTCAAGACAGGTACCTGTAAGACCATGAGTGGTCACACACATTATGTATTATCTGTGGCTATATCCAGTGATTCAGAGTTCATCGTATCGGGAAGTGGAGATTAGACGGTGAGACTATGGGACGTCAAGACAGGTACCTGTAAGACCATGAGTGGTCACACTAGTTATGTATTATCTGTGGCGATATCCAGTGATTCAGAGTTCATCGTATCGGGAAGTGGAGATTAGACGGTGAGACTATGGGACGTCAAGACAGGTACCTGTAAGACCATGAGTGGTCACACTAGTTATGTATTATCTGTGGCGATATCCAGTGATTCAGAGTTCATCGTATCGGGAAGTTATGATTAGACGGTGAGACTATGGGACGTCAAGACAGGTACCTGTAAGACCATGAGTGGTCACACACATTATGTATTATCTGTGGCGATATCCAGTGATTCAGAGTTCATCGTATCGGGAAGTGGAGATTAGACGGTGAGACTATGGGACGTCAAGACAGGTACCTGTAAGACCATGAGTGGTCACACTAGTTATGTATTATCTGTGGCGATATCCAGTGATTCAGAGTTCATCGTATCGGGAAGTGGAGATTAGACGGTGAGACTATGGGACGTCAAGACAGGTACCTGTAAGACCATGAGTGGTCACACACATTATGTATCATCTGTGGCTATATCCAGTGATTCAGAGTTCATCGTATCGGGAAGTGGAGATTAGACGGTGAGACTATGGGACGTCAAGACAGGTACCTGTAAGACCATGAGTGGTCACACTAGTTATGTATTATCTGTGGCTATATCCAGTGATTCAGAGTTCATCGTATCGGGAAGTGGAGATTAGACGGTGAGACTATGGGACGTCAAGACAGGTACCTGTAAGACCATGAGTGGTCACACACATTATGTATTATCTGTGGCGATATCCAGTGATTCAGAGTTCATCGTATCGGGAAGTGGAGATTAGACGGTGAGACTATGGGACGTCAAGACAGGTACCTGTAAGACCATGAGTGGTCACACTAGTTATGTATTATCTGTGGCGATATCCAGTGATTCAGAGTTCATCGTATCGGGAAGTTATGATTAGACGGTGAGACTATGGGACGTCAAGACAGGTACCTGTAAGACCATGAGTGGTCACACACATTATGTATTATCTGTGGCGATATCCAGTGATTCAGAGTTCATCGTATCGGGAAGTGGAGATTAGACGGTGAGACTATGGGACGTCAAGACAGGTACCTGTAAGACCATGAGTGGTCACACTAGTTATGTATTATCTGTGGCGATATCCAGTGATTCAGAGTTCATCGTATCGGGAAGTGGAGATTAGACGGTGAGACTATGGGACGTCAAGACAGGTACCTGTAAGACCATGAGTGGTCACACACATTATGTATCATCTGTGGCTATATCCAGTGATTCAGAGTTCATCGTATCGGGAAGTGGAGATTAGACGGTGAGACTATGGGACGTCAAGACAGGTACCTGTAAGACCATGAGTGGTCACACTAGTTATGTATTATCTGTGGCTATATCCAGTGATTCAGAGTTCATCGTATCGGGAAGTGGAGATTAGACGGTGAGACTATGGGACGTCAAGACAGGTACCTGTAAGACCATGAGTGGTCACACACATTATGTATTATCTGTGGCGATATCCAGTGATTCAGAGTTCATCGTATCGGGAAGTGGAGATTAGACGGTGAGACTATGGGACGTCAAGACAGGTACCTGTAAGACCATGAGTGGTCACACACATTATGTATTATCTGTGGCGATATCCAGTGATTCAGAGTTCATCGTATCGGGAAGTGGAGATTAGACGGTGAGACTATGGGACGTCAAGACAGGTACCTGTAAGACCATGAGTGGTCACACACATTATGTATTATCTGTGGCTATATCCAGTGATTCAGAGTTCATCGTATCGGGAAGTGGAGATTAGACGGTGAGACTATGGGACGTCAAGACAGGTACCTGTAAGACCATGAGTGGTCACACACATTATGTATTATCTGTGGCTATATCCAGTGATTCAGAGTTCATCGTATCGGGAAGTTAAGATTAGACGGTGAGACTATGGGACGTCAAGACAGGTACCTGTAAGACCATGAGTGGTCACACACATTATGTATTATCTGTGGCTATATCCAGTGATTCAGAGTTCATCGTATCGGGAAGTGGAGATTATACGGTGAGACTATGGGACGTCAAGACAGGTACCTGTAAGACCATGAGTGGTCACACTAGTTATGTATTATCTGTGGCTATATCCAGTGATTCAGAGTTCATCGTATCGGGAAGTGGAGATTATACGGTGAGACTATGGGACGTCAAGACAGGTACCTGTAAGACCATGAGTGGTCACACTAGTTATGTATTATCTGTGGCTATATCCAGTGATTCAGAGTTCATCGTATCGGGAAGTTAAGATTAGACGGTGAGACTATGGGACGTCAAGACAGGTACCTGTAAGACCATGAGTGGTCACACTAGTTATGTATTATCTGTGGCTATAATCCAGTGATTCAGAGTTCATCGTATCGGGAAGTGGAGATTATACGGTGAGACTATGGGACGTCAAGACAGGTACCTGTAAGACCATGAGTGGTCACACACATTATGTATCATCTGTGGCTATATCCAGTGATTCAGAGTTCATCGTATCGGGAAGTTAAGATTAGACGGTGAGACTATGGGACGTCAAGACAGGTACCTGTAAGATCATGAGTGGTCCCACTAGTTATGTATCTGCTGTGGATATATCCAGTGATTCAGAGTTCATCGTATCGGGAAGTGGAGATTAGACGGTGAGACTATGGGACGTCAAGACAGGTACCTGTAAGACCATGAGTGGTCACACACATTATGTATTATCTGTGGCTATATCCAGTGATTCAGAGTTCATCGTATCGGGAAGTGGAGATTAGACGGTGAGACTATGGGACGTCAAGACAGGTACCTGTAAGACCATGAGTGGGTCACACTAGTTATGTATTATCTGTGGCTATATCCAGTGATTCAGAGTTCATCGTATCGGGAAGTGGAGATTATACGGTGAGACTATGGGACGTCAAGACAGGTACCTGTGAGACCATGAGTGGTCAAACACATTATTTATTATCTGTGGCGATATCCAGTGATTCAGAGTTCATCGTATCGGGAAGTGGAGATTAGACGGTGAGACTATGGGACGTCAAGACAGGTACCTGTAAGACCATGAGTGGTCACACACATTATGTATTATCTGTGGCGATATCCAGTGATTCAGAGTTCATCGTATCGGGAAGTGGAGATTAGACGGTGAGACTATGGGACGTCAAGACAGGTACCTGTAAGACCATGAGTGGTCACACACATTATGTATTATCTGTGGCTATATCCAGTGATTCAGAGTTCATCGTATCGGGAAGTGGAGATTAGACGGTGAGACTATGGGACGTCAAGACAGGTACCTGTAAGACCATGAGTGGTCACACACATTATGTATTATCTGTGGCTATATCCAGTGATTCAGAGTTCATCGTATCGGGAAGTTAAGATTAGACGGTGAGACTATGGGACGTCAAGACAGGTACCTGTAAGACCATGAGTGGTCACACACATTATGTATTATCTGTGGCTATATCCAGTGATTCAGAGTTCATCGTATCGGGAAGTGGAGATTATACGGTGAGACTATGGGACGTCAAGACAGGTACCTGTAAGACCATGAGTGGTCACACTAGTTATGTATTATCTGTGGCTATATCCAGTGATTCAGAGTTCATCGTATCGGGAAGTTAAGATTAGACGGTGAGACTATGGGACGTCAAGACAGGTACCTGTAAGATCATGAGTGGTCCCACTAGTTATGTATCTGCTGTGGATATATCCAGTGATTCAGAGTTCATCGTATCGGGAAGTGGAGATTAGACGGTGAGACTATGGGACGTCAAGACAGGTACCTGTAAGACCATGAGTGGTCACACACATTATGTATTATCTGTGGCTATATCCAGTGATTCAGAGTTCATCGTATCGGGAAGTGGAGATTAGACGGTGAGACTATGGGACGTCAAGACAGGTACCTGTAAGACCATGAGTGGTCACACTAGTTATGTATTATCTGTGGCTATATCCAGTGATTCAGAGTTCATCGTATCGGGAAGTTAAGATTAGACGGTGAGACTATGGGACGTCAAGACAGGTACCTGTAAGACCATGAGTGGTCACACTAGTTATGTATTATCTGTGGCTATATCCAGTGATTCAGAGTTCATCGTATCGGGAAGTGGAGATTATACGGTGAGACTATGGGACGTCAAGACAGGTACCTGTAAGACCATGAGTGGTCACACACATTATGTATCATCTGTGGCTATATCCAGTGATTCAGAGTTCATCGTATCGGGAAGTTAAGATTAGACGGTGAGACTATGGGACGTCAAGACAGGTACCTGTAAGATCATGAGTGGTCCCACTAGTTATGTATCTGCTGTGGATATATCCAGTGATTCAGAGTTCATCGTATCGGGAAGTGGAGATTAGACGGTGAGACTATGGGACGTCAAGACAGGTACCTGTAAGACCATGAGTGGTCACACACATTATGTATTATCTGTGGCTATATCCAGTGATTCAGAGTTCATCGTATCGGGAAGTGGAGATTAGACGGTGAGACTATGGGACGTCAAGACAGGTACCTGTAAGACCATGAGTGGTCACACTAGTTATGTATTATCTGTGGCTATATCCAGTGATTCAGAGTTCATCGTATCGGGAAGTGGAGATTATACGGTGAGACTATGGGACGTCAAGACAGGTACCTGTGAGACCATGAGTGGTCAAACACATTATTTATTATCTGTGGCGATATCCAGTGATTCAGAGTTCATCGTATCGGGAAGTTATGATTATACGGTGAGACTATGGGACGTCAAGACAGGTACCTGTAAGACCATGAGTGGTCACACTAGTTATGTATTATCTGTGGCTATATCCAGTGATTCAGAGTTCATCGTATCGGGAAGTTAAGATTATACGGTGAGACTATGGGACGTCAAGACAGGTACCTGTAAGACCATGAGTGGTCACACTAGTTATGTATTATCTGTGGCTATATCCAGTGATTCAGAGTTCATCGTATCGGGAAGTTATGATTATACGGTGAGACTATGGGACGTCAAGACAGGTACCTGTAAGATCATGAGTGGTCCCACTAGTTATGTATCTGCTGTGGATATATCCAGTGATTCAGAGTTCATCGTATCGGGAAGTGGAGATTAGACGGTGAGACTATGGGACGTCAAGACAGGTACCTGTAAGACCATGAGTGGTCACACACATTATGTATTATCTGTGGCTATATCCAGTGATTCAGAGTTCATCGTATCGGGAAGTGGAGATTAGACGGTGAGACTATGGGACGTCAAGACAGGTACCTGTAAGACCATGAGTGGTCACACACATTATGTATTATCTGTGGCTATATCCAGTGATTCAGAGTTCATCGTATCGGGAAGTTAAGATTAGACGGTGAGACTATGGGACGTCAAGACAGGTACCTGTAAGACCATGAGTGGTCACACTAGTTATGTATTATCTGTGGCTATATCCAGTGATTCAGAGTTCATCGTATCGGGAAGTGGAGATTATACGGTGAGACTATGGGACGTCAAGACAGGTACCTGTAAGACCATGAGTGGTCACACACATTATGTATCATCTGTGGCTATATCCAGTGATTCAGAGTTCATCGTATCGGGAAGTTAAGATTAGACGGTGAGACTATGGGACGTCAAGACAGGTACCTGTAAGATCATGAGTGGTCCCACTAGTTATGTATCTGCTGTGGATATATCCAGTGATTCAGAGTTCATCGTATCGGGAAGTGGAGATTAGACGGTGAGACTATGGGACGTCAAGACAGGTACCTGTAAGACCATGAGTGGTCACACACATTATGTATTATCTGTGGCTATATCCAGTGATTCAGAGTTCATCGTATCGGGAAGTGGAGATTAGACGGTGAGACTATGGGACGTCAAGACAGGTACCTGTAAGACCATGAGTGGTCACACTAGTTATGTATTATCTGTGGCTATATCCAGTGATTCAGAGTTCATCGTATCGGGAAGTGGAGATTATACGGTGAGACTATGGGACGTCAAGACAGGTACCTGTGAGACCATGAGTGGTCAAACACATTATTTATTATCTGTGGCGATATCCAGTGATTCAGAGTTCATCGTATCGGGAAGTTATGATTATACGGTGAGACTATGGGACGTCAAGACAGGTACCTGTAAGACCATGAGTGGTCACACTAGTTATGTATTATCTGTGGCTATATCCAGTGATTCAGAGTTCATCGTATCGGGAAGTGGAGATTATACGGTGAGACTATGGGACGTCAAGACAGGTACCTGTAAGACCATGAGTGGTCACACTAGTTATGTATTATCTGTGGCTATATCCAGTGATTCAGAGTTCATCGTATCGGGAAGTGGAGATTAGACGGTGAGACTATGGGACGTCAAGACAGGTACCTGTAAGACCATGAGTGGTCACACTAGTTATGTATTATCTGTGGCTATATCCAGTGATTCAGAGTTCATCGTATCGGGAAGTGGAGATTAGACGGTGAGACTATGGGACGTCAAGACAGGTACCTGTAAGACCATGAGTGGTCACACTAGTTATGTATATGCTGTGGCTATATCCAGTGATTCAGAGTTCATCGTATCGGGAAGTGGAGATTAGACGGTGAGACTATGGGACGTCAAGACAGGTACCTGTAAGACCATGAGTGGTCACACTAGTTATGTATTATCTGTGGCTATATCCAGTGATTCAGAGTTCATCGTATCGGGAAGTTATGATTATACGGTGAGACTATGGGACGTCAAGACAGGTACCTGTAAGACCATGAGTGGTCACACTAGTTATGTATTATCTGTGGCTATATCCAGTGATTCAGAGTTCATCGTATCGGGAAGTTATGATTATACGGTGAGACTATGGGACGTCAAGACAGGTACCTGTAAGACCATGAGTGGTCACACTAGTTATGTATTATTTGTGGCTATATCCAGTGATTCAGAGTTCATCGTATCGGGAAGTGGAGATTAGACGGTGAGACTATGGGACGTCAAGACAGGTACCTGTAAGACCATGAGTGGTCACACACATTATGTATTATCTGTGGCTATATCCAGTGATTCAGAGTTCATCGTATCGGGAAGTGGAGATTAGACGGTGAGACTATGGGACGTCAAGACAGGTACCTGTAAGACCATGAGTGGTCACACTAGTTATGTATTATCTGTGGCTATATCCAGTGATTCAGAGTTCATCGTATCGGGAAGTGGAGATTATACGGTGAGACTATGGGACGTCAAGACAGGTACCTGTGAGACCATGAGTGGTCACACACATTATGTATTATCTGTGGCTATATCCAGTGATTCAGAGTTCATCGTATCGGGAAGTTAAGATTAGACGGTGAGACTATGGGACGTCAAGACAGGTACCTGTAAGACCATGAGTGGTCACACTAGTTATGTATTATCTGTGGCTATATCCAGTGATTCAGAGTTCATCGTATCGGGAAGTTATTATTAGACGGTGAGACTATGGGACGTCAAGACAGGTACCTGTAAGACCATGAGTGGTCACACACATTATGTATATGCTGTGGCTATATCCAGTGATTCAGAGTTCATCGTATCGGGAAGTTATGATTAGACGGTGAGACTATGGGACGTCAAGACAGGTACCTGTAAGACCATGAGTGGTCACACTAGTTATGTATATGCTGTGGCTATATCCAGTGATTCAGAGTTCATCGTATCGGGAAGTTATGATTATACGGTGAGACTATGGGACGTCAAGACAGGTACCTGTAAGACCATGAGTGGTCACACTAGTTATGTATTATCTGTGGCTATATCCAGTGATTCAGAGTTCATCGTATCGGGAAGTTATGATTATACGGTGAGACTATGGGACGTCAAGACAGGTACCTGTAAGACCATGAGTGGTCACACTAGTTATGTATTATCTGTGGCTATATCCAGTGATTCAGAGTTCATCGTATCGGGAAGTTATTATTATACGGTGAGACTATGGGACGTCAAGACAGGTACCTGTAAGACCATGAGTGGTCACACTAGTTATGTATTATCTGTGGCTATATCCAGTGATTCAGAGTTCATCGTATCGGGAAGTTATGATTAGACGGTGAGACTATGGGACGTCAAGACAGGTACCTGTAAGACCATGAGTGGTCACACACATTATGTATTATCTGTGGCTATATCCAGTGATTCAGAGTTCATCGTATCGGGAAGTTAAGATTAGACGGTGAGACTATGGGACGTCAAGACAGGTACCTGTAAGACCATGAGTGGTCACACACATTATGTATTATCTGTGGCTATATCCAGTGATTCAGAGTTCATCGTATCGGGAAGTGGAGATTATACGGTGAGACTATGGGACGTCAAGACAGGTACCTGTAAGACCATGAGTGGTCACACTAGTTATGTATTATCTGTGGCTATATCCAGTGATTCAGAGTTCATCGTATCGGGAAGTTAAGATTAGACGGTGAGACTATGGGACGTCAAGACAGGTACCTGTGAGACCATGAGTGGTCACACACATTATGTATTATCTGTGGCTATATCCAGTGATTCAGAGTTCATCGTATCGGGAAGTTAAGATTAGACGGTGAGACTATGGGACGTCAAGACAGGTACCTGTAAGACCATGAGTGGTCACACTAGTTATGTATTATCTGTGGCTATATCCAGTGATTCAGAGTTCATCGTATCGGGAAGTTATTATTAGACGGTGAGACTATGGGACGTCAAGACAGGTACCTGTAAGACCATGAGTGGTCACACACATTATGTATATGCTGTGGCTATATCCAGTGATTCAGAGTTCATCGTATCGGGAAGTTATGATTAGACGGTGAGACTATGGGACGTCAAGACAGGTACCTGTAAGACCATGAGTGGTCACACTAGTTATGTATATGCTGTGGCTATATCCAGTGATTCAGAGTTCATCGTATCGGGAAGTTATGATTATACGGTGAGACTATGGGACGTCAAGACAGGTACCTGTAAGACCATGAGTGGTCACACTAGTTATGTATTATCTGTGGCTATATCCAGTGATTCAGAGTTCATCGTATCGGGAAGTTATGATTATACGGTGAGACTATGGGACGTCAAGACAGGTACCTGTAAGACCATGAGTGGTCACACTAGTTATGTATTATCTGTGGCTATATCCAGTGATTCAGAGTTCATCGTATCGGGAAGTTAAGATTAGACGGTGAGACTATGGGACGTCAAGACAGGTACCTGTAAGACCATGAGTGGTCACACACATTATGTATTATCTGTGGCTATATCCAGTGATTCAGAGTTCATCGTATCGGGAAGTGGAGATTATACGGTGAGACTATGGGACGTCAAGACAGGTACCTGTAAGACCATGAGTGGTCACACTAGTTATGTATTATCTGTGGCTATATCCAGTGATTCAGAGTTCATCGTATCGGGAAGTTATGATTATACGGTGAGACTATGGGACGTCAAGACAGGTACCTGTAAGACCATGAGTGGTCACACACATTATGTAATATCTGTGGCTATATCCAGTGATTCAGAGTTCATCGTATCGGGAAGTGGAGATTATACGGTGAGACTATGGGACGTCAAGACAGGTACCTGTAAGACCATGAGTGGTCACACACATTATGTATTATCTGTGGCTATATCCAGTGATTCAGAGTTCATCGTATCGGGAAGTTAAGATTAGACGGTGAGACTATGGGACGTCAAGACAGGTACCTGTAAGACCATGAGTGGTCACACACATTATGTATTATCTGTGGCTATATCCAGTGATTCAGAGTTCATCGTATCGGGAAGTGGAGATTATACGGTGAATCTATGGGACGTCAAGACAGGTACCTGTAAGACCATGAGTGGTCACACTAGTTATGTATTATCTGTGGCTATATCCAGTGATTCAGAGTTCATCGTATCGGGAAGTTAAGATTAGACGGTGAGGACTATGGGACGTCAAGACAGGTACCTGTAAGACCATGAGTGGTCACACTAGTTATGTATTATCTGTGGCTATATCCAGTGATTCAGAGTTCATCGTATCGGGAAGTGGAGATTATACGGTGAGACTATGGGACGTCAAGACAGGTACCTGTAAGACCATGAGTGGTCACACTAGTCATGTATGATCTGTAGCTATATCCAGTGATTCAGAGTTCATCGTATCGGGAAGTTATGATTATACGGTGAGACTATGGGACGTCAAGACAGGTACCTGTAAGACCATGAGTGGTCACACACATTATGTATTATCTGTGGCTATATCCAGTGATTCAGAGTTCATCGTATCGGGAAGTGGAGATTAGACGGTGAGACTATGGGACGTCAAGACAGGTACCTGTAAGACCATGAGTGGTCACACTAGTTATGTATTATCTGTGGCTATATCCAGTGATTCAGAGTTCATCGTATCGGGAAGTTAAGATTAGACGGTGAGACTATGGGACGTCAAGACAGGTACCTGTAAGACCATGAGTGGTCACACACATTATGTATTATCTGTGGCTATATCCAGTGATTCAGAGTTCATCGTATCGGGAAGTGGAGATTATACGGTGAATCTATGGGACGTCAAGACAGGTACCTGTAAGACCATGAGTGGTCACACTAGTTATGTATTATCTGTGGCTATATCCAGTGATTCAGAGTTCATCGTATCGGGAAGTTAAGATTAGACGGTGAGACTATGGGACGTCAAGACAGGTACCTGTAAGACCATGAGTGGTCACACTAGTTATGTATTATCTGTGGCTATATCCAGTGATTCAGAGTTCATCGTATCGGGAAGTTATGATTATACGGTGAGACTATGGGACGTCAAGACAGGTACCTGTAAGACCATGAGTGGTCACACTAGTTATGTATTATCTGTGGCTATATCCAGTGATTCAGAGTTCATCGTATCGGGAAGTTATGATTAGACGGTGAGACTATGGGACGTCAAGACAGGTACCTGTAAGACCATGAGTGGTCACACACATTATGTATTATCTGTGGCTATATCCAGTGATTCAGAGTTCATCGTATCGGGAAGTTATGATTATACGGTGAGACTATGGGACGTCAAGACAGGTACCTGTAAGACCATGAGTGGTCACACTAGTTATGTATTATCTGTGGCTATATCCAGTGATTCAGAGTTCATCGTATCGGGAAGTTATGATTATACGGTGAGACTATGGGACGTCAAGACAGGTACCTGTAAGACCATGAGTGGTCACACACATTATGTATTATCTGTGGCTATATCCAGTGATTCAGAGTTCATCGTATCGGGAAGTGGAGATTATACGGTGAGACTATGGGACGTCAAGACAGGTACCTGTAAGACCATGAGTGGTCACACTAGTTATGTATTATCTGTGGCTATATCCAGTGATTCAGAGTTCATCGTATCGGGAAGTTAAGATTAGACGGTGAGACTATGGGACGTCAAGACAGGTACCTGTAAGACCATGAGTGGTCACACACATTATGTATTATCTGTGGCTATATCCAGTGATTCAGAGTTCATCGTATCGGGAAGTGGAGATTATACGGTGAATCTATGGGACGTCAAGACAGGTACCTGTAAGACCATGAGTGGTCACACTAGTTATGTATTATCTGTGGCTATATCCAGTGATTCAGAGTTCATCGTATCGGGAAGTTAAGATTAGACGGTGAGACTATGGGACGTCAAGACAGGTACCTGTAAGACCATGAGTGGTCACACTAGTTATGTATTATCTGTGGCTATATCCAGTGATTCAGAGTTCATCGTATCGGGAAGTGGAGATTAGACGGTGAGACTATGGGACGTCAAGACAGGTACCTGTAAGACCATGAGTGGTCACACTAGTTATGTATTATCTGTGGCTATATCCAGTGATTCAGAGTTCATCGTATCGGGAAGTTATGATTATACGGTGAGACTATGGGACGTCAAGACAGGTACCTGTAAGACCATGAGTGGTCACACACATTATGTATTATCTGTGGCTATATCCAGTGATTCAGAGTTCATCGTATCGGGAAGTGGAGATTATACGGTGAGACTATGGGACGTCAAGACAGGTACCTGTAAGACCATGAGTGGTCACACTAGTTATGTATTATCTGTGGCTATATCCAGTGATTCAGAGTTCATCGTATCGGGAAGTTAAGATTAGACGGTGAGACTATGGGACGTCAAGACAGGTACCTGTAAGACCATGAGTGGTCACACACATTATGTATTATCTGTGGCTATATCCAGTGATTCAGAGTTCATCGTATCGGGAAGTGGAGATTATACGGTGAATCTATGGGACGTCAAGACAGGTACCTGTAAGACCATGAGTGGTCACACTAGTTATGTATTATCTGTGGCTATATCCAGTGATTCAGAGTTCATCGTATCGGGAAGTTAAGATTAGACGGTGAGACTATGGGACGTCAAGACAGGTACCTGTAAGACCATGAGTGGTCACACTAGTTATGTATTATCTGTGGCTATATCCAGTGATTCAGAGTTCATCGTATCGGGAAGTTATGATTATACGGTGAGACTATGGGACGTCAAGACAGGTACCTGTAAGACCATGAGTGGTCACACTAGTTATGTATTATCTGTGGCTATATCCAGTGATTCAGAGTTCATCGTATCGGGAAGTTATGATTATACGGTGAGACTATGGGACGTCAAGACAGGTACCTGTAAGACCATGAGTGGTCACACTAGTTATGTATTATCTGTGGCGATATCCAGTGATTCAGAGTTCATCGTATCGGGAAGTGGAGATTAGACGGTGAGACTATGGGACGTCAAGACAGGTACCTGTAAGACCATGAGTGGTCACACTAGTTATGTATTATCTGTGGCTATATCCAGTGATTCAGAGTTCATCGTATCGGGAAGTGGAGATTATACGGTGAGACTATGGGACGTCAAGACAGGTACCTGTAAGACCATGAGTGGTCACACTAGTTATGTATTATCTGTGGCTATATCCAGTGATTCAGAGTTCATCGTATCGGGAAGTTAAGATTAGACGGTGAGACTATGGGACGTCAAGACAGGTACCTGTAAGACCATGAGTGGTCACACTAGTTATGTATTATCTGTGGCTATATCCAGTGATTCAGAGTTCATCGTATCGGGAAGTGGAGATTAGACGGTGAGACTATGGGACGTCAAGACAGGTACCTGTAAGACCATGAGTGGTCACACTAGTTATGTATTATCTGTGGCTATATCCAGTGATTCAGAGTTCATCGTATCGGGAAGTTATGATTATACGGTGAGACTATGGGACGTCAAGACAGGTACCTGTAAGACCATGAGTGGTCACACTAGTTATGTATTATCTGTGGCGATATCCAGTGATTCAGAGTTCATCGTATCGGGAAGTGGAGATTAGACGGTGAGACTATGGGACGTCAAGACAGGTACCTGTAAGACCATGAGTGGTCACACTAGTTATGTATTATCTGTGGCTATATCCAGTGATTCAGAGTTCATCGTATCGGGAAGTTAAGATTAGACGGTGAGACTATGGGACGTCAAGACAGGTACCTGTAAGACCATGAGTGGTCACACACATTATGTATTATCTGTGGCTATATCCAGTGATTCAGAGTTCATCGTATCGGGAAGTGGAGATTATACGGTGAGACTATGGGACGTCAAGACAGGTACCTGTAAGACCATGAGTGGTCACACTAGTTATGTATTATAACTAGTGTGACCACTCATGGTCTTACAGGTACCTGTCTTGACGTCCCATAGTCTCACCGTATAATCTCCACTCCCGATACGATGAACTCTGAATCACTGGATATAGCCACAGATAATACATAATGTGTGTGACCACTCATGGTCTTACAGGTACCTGTCTTGACGTCCCATAGTCTCACCGTCTAATCTTAACTTCCCGATACGATGAACTCTGAATCACTGGATATAGCACAGATAATACATAACTAGTGTGACCACTCATGGTCTTACAGGTACCTGTCTTGACGTCCCATAGTCTCACCGTCTAATCTCCACTTCCCGATACGATGAACTCTGAATCACTGGATATCGCCACAGATAATACATAACTAGTGTGACCACTCATGGTCTTACAGGTACCTGTCTGGACGTCCCATAGTCTCACCGTATAATCATAACTTCCCGATACGATGAACTCTGAATCACTGGATATAGCCACAGATAATACATAACTAGTGTGACAACTCATGGTCTTACAGGTACCTGTCTTGACGTCCCATAGTCTCACCGTCTAATCTCCACTTCCGATACGATGAACTCTGAATCACTGGATATAGCCACAGATAAACATAACTAGTGTGACCACTCATGGTCTTACAGGTACCTGTCTTGACGTCCCATAGTCCTCACCGTCTAATCTTAACTTCCCGATACGATGAACTCTGAATCACTGGATATAGCCACAGATAATACATAACTAGTGTGACCACTCATGGTCTTACAGGTACCTGTCTTGACGTCCCATAGTCTCACCGTATAATCTCCACTTCCCGATACGATGAACTCTGAATCACTGGATATAGCCACAGATAATACATAACTAGTGTGACCACTCATGGTCTTACAGGTACCTGTCTTGACGTCCCATAGTCTCACCGTCTAATCTCCACTTCCCGATACGATGAACTCTGAATCACTGGATATCGCCACAGATAATACATAACTAGTGTGACCACTCATGGTCATACAGGTACCTGTCTTGACGTCCCATAGTCTCACCGTATAATCATAACTTCCCGATACGATGAACTCTGAATCACTGGATATAGCCACAGATAATACATAACTAGTGTGACCACTCATGGTCTTACAGGTACCTGTCTTGACGTCCCATAGTCTCACCGTATAATCATAACTTCCCGATACGATGAACTCTGAATCACTGGATATAGCCACAGATAATACATAACTAGTGTGACCACTCATGGTCTTACAGGTACCTGTCTTGACGTCCCATAGTCTCACCGTCTAATCTTAACTTCCCGATACGATGAACTCTGAATCACTGGATATAGCCACAGATAATACATAACTAGTGTGACCACTCATGGTCTTACAGGTACCTGTCTTGACGTCCATAGATTCACCGTATAATCTCCACTTCCCGATACGATGAACTCTGAATCACTGGATATAGCCACAGATAATACATAATGTGTGTGACCACTCATGGTCTTACAGGTACCTGTCTTGACGTCCCATAGTCTCACCGTCTAATCTTAACTTCCGATACGATGAACTCTGAATCACTGGATATAGCCACAGATAATACATAACTAGTGTGACCACTCATGGTCTTACAGGTACCTGTCTTGACGTCCCATAGTCTCACCGTATAATCTCCACTTCCCGATACGATGAACTCTGAATCACTGGATATAGCCACAGATAATACATAATGTGTGTGACCACTCATGGTCTTACAGGTACCTGTCTTGACGTCCCATAGTCTCACCGTATAATCATAACTTCCCGATACGATGAACTCTGAATCACTGGATATAGCCACAGATAATACATAACTAGTGTGACCACTCATGGTCTTACAGGTACCTGTCTTGACGTCCCATAGTCTCACCGTCTAATCTCCACTTCCCGATACGATTGAACTCTGAATCACTGGATATAGCCACAGATAATACATAACTAGTGTGACCACTCATGGTCTTACAGGTACTGTCTTGACGTCCCATAGTCTCACCGTCTAATCTTAACTTCCCGATACGATGAACTCTGAATCACTGGATATAGCCACAGATAATACATAATAGTGTGACCACTCATGGTCTTACAGGTACCTGTCTTGACGTCCCATAGATTCACCGTATAATCTCCACTTCCCGATACGATGAACTCTGAATCACTGGATATAGCCACAGATAATACATAATGTGTGTGACCACTCATGGTCTTACAGGTACCTGTCTTGACGTCCCATAGTCTCACCGTCTAATCTTAACTTCCCGATACGATGAACTCTGAATCACTGGATATAGCCACAGATAATACATAACTAGTGTGACCACTCATGGTCTTACAGGTACCTGTCTTGACGTCCCATAGTCTCACCGTATAATCTCCACTTCCCGATACGATGAACTCTGAATCACTGGATATAGCCACAGATAATACATAATGTGTGTGACCCACTCATGGTCTTACAGGTACCTGTCTTGACGTCCCATAGTCTCACCGTATAATCATAACTTCCCGATACGATGAACTCTGAATCACTGGATATAGCCCACAGATAATACATAACTAGTGTGACCACTCATGGTCTTACAGGTACCTGTCTTGACGTCCCATAGTCTCACCGTATAATCATAACTTCCCGATACGATGAACTCTGAATCACTGGATATAGCCACAGATAATACATAATGTGTGTGACCACTCATGGTCTTACAGGTACCTGTCTTGACGTCCCATAGTCTCACCGTCTAATCATAACTTCCCGATACGATGAACTCTGAATCACTGGATATAGCCACAGATAATACATAACTAGTGTGACCACTCATGGTCTTACAGGTACCTGTCTTGACGTCCCTAGTCTCACCGTATAATCATAACTTCCCGATACGATGAACTCTGAATCACTGGATATAGCCACAGATAATACATAACTAGTGTGACCACTCTGGTCTTACAGGTACCTGTCTTGACGTCCCATAGTCTCACCGTCTAATCTTAACTTCCCGATACGATGAACTCTGAATCACTGGATATAGCCACAGATAATACATAACTAGTGTGACCACTCATGGTCTTACAGGTACCTGTCTTGACGTCCCATAGATTCACCGTATAATCTCCACTTCCCGATACGATGAACTCTGAATCACTGGATATAGCCACAGATAATACATAATGTGTGTGACCACTCATGGTCTTACAGGTACCTGTCTTGACGTCCCATAAGTCTCACCGTCTAATCTTAACTTCCCGATACGATGAACTCTGAATCACTGGATATAGCCACAGATAATACATAACTAGTGTGACCACTCATGGTCTTACAGGTACCTGTCTTGACGTCCCATAGTCTCACCGTCTAATCTCCACTTCCCGATACGATGAACTCTGAATCACTGGATATAGCCACAGATAATACATAATGTGTGTGACCACTCATGGTCTTACAGGTACCTGTCTTGACGTCCCATAGTCTCACCGTATAATCATAACTTCCCGATACGATGAACTCTGAATCACTGGATATAGCTACAGATCATACATGACTAGTGTGACCACTCATGGTCTTACAGGTACCTGTCTTGACGTCCCATAGTCTCACCGTATAATCTCCACTTCCCGATACGATGAACTCTGAATCACTGGATATAGCCACAGATAATACATAACTAGTGTGACCACTCATGGTCTTACAGGTACCTGTCTTGACGTCCCATAGTCTCACCGTCTAATCTTAACTTCCCGATACGATGAACTCTGAATCACTGGATATAGCCACAGATAATACATAACTAGTGTGACCACTCATGGTCTTACAGGTACCTGTCTTGACGTCCCATAGATTCACCGTATAATCTCCACTTCCCGATACGATGAACTCTGAATCACTGGATATAGCCACAGATAATACATAATGTGTGTGACCACTCATGGTCTTACAGGTACCTGTCTTGACGTCCCATAGTCTCACCGTCTAATCTTAACTTCCCGATACGATGAACTCTGAATCACTGGATATAGCCACAGATAATACATAATGTGTGTGACCACTCATGGTCTTACAGGTACTGTCTTGACGTCCCATAGTCTCACCGTATAATCTCCACTTCCCGATACGATGAACTCTGAATCACTGGATATAGCCACAGATAATACATAATGTGTGTGACCACTCATGGTCTTACAGGTACCTGTCTTGACGTCCCATAGTCTCACCGTATAATCATAACTTCCCGATACGATGAACTCTGAATCACTGGATATAGCCACAGATAATACATAACTAGTGTGACCACTCATGGTCTTACAGGTACCTGTCTTGACGTCCCATAGTCTCACCGTATAATCTCCACTTCCCGATACGATGAACTCTGAATCACTGGATATAGCCACAGATAATACATAATGTGTGTGACCACTCATGGTCTTACAGGTACCTGTCTTGACGTCCCATAGTCTCACCGTCTAATCTTAACTTCCCGATACGATGAACTCTGAATCACTGGATATAGCCACAGATAATACATAATAGTGTGACCACTCATGGTCTTACAGGTACCTGTCTTGACGTCCCATAGTCTCACCGTATAATCATAACTTCCCGATACGATGAACTCTGAATCACTGGATATAGCCACAGATAATACATAACTAGTGTGACCACTCATGGTCTTACAGGTACCTGTCTTGACGTCCCATAGTCTCACCGTATAATCATAACTTCCCGATACGATGAACTCTGAATCACTGGATATAGCCACAGCATATACATAACTAGTGTGACCACTCATGGTCTTACAGGTACCTGTCTTGACGTCCCATAGTCTCACCGTCTAATCATAACTTCCGATACGATGAACTCTGAATCACTGGATATAGCCACAGCATATACATAATGTGTGTGACCACTCATGGTCTTACAGGTACCTGTCTTGACGTCCCATAGTCTCACCGTCTAATAATAACTTCCCGATACGATGAACTCTGAATCACTGGATATAGCCACAGATAATACATAACTAGTGTGACCACTCATGGTCTTACAGGTACCTGTCTTGACGTCCCATAGTCTCACCGTCTAATCTTAACTTCCCGATACGATGAACTCTGAATCACTGGATATAGCCACAGATAATACATAATGTGTGTGACCACTCATGGTCTCACAGGTACCTGTCTTGACGTCCCATAGTCTCACCGTCTAATCTTAACTTCCCGATACGATGAACTCTGAATCACTGGATATAGCCACAGATAATACATAACTAGTGTGACCACTCATGGTCTTACAGGTACCTGTCTTGACGTCCCATAGTCTCACCGTATAATCTCCACTTCCCGATACGATGAACTCTGAATCACTGGATATAGCCACAGATAATACATAATGTGTGTGACCACTCATGGTCTTACAGGTACCTGTCTTGACGTCCCATAGTCTCACCGTCTAATCTTAACTTCCCGATACGATGAACTCTGAATCACTGGATATAGCCACAGATAATACATAATGTGTGTGACCACTCATGGTCTTACAGGTACCTGTCTTGACGTCCCATAGTCTCACCGTCTAATCATAACTTCCCGATACGATGAACTCTGAATCACTGGATATAGCCACAGATAATACATAACTAGTGTGACCACTCATGGTCTTACAGGTACCTGTCTTGACGTCCCATAGTCTCACCGTATAATAATAACTTCCCGATACGATGAACTCTGAATCACTGGATATAGCCACAGATAATACATAACTAGTGTGACCACTCATGGTCTTACAGGTACCTGTCTTGACGTCCCATAGTCTCACCGTATAATCATAACTTCCCGATACGATGAACTCTGAATCACTGGATATAGCCACAGATAATACATAACTAGTGTGACCACTCATGGTCTTACAGGTACCTGTCTTGACGTCCCATAGTCTCACCGTATAATCATAACTTCCCGATACGATGAACTCTGAATCACTGGATATAGCCACAGCATATACATAACTAGTGTGACCACTCATGGTCTTACAGGTACCTGTCTTGACGTCCCATAGTCTCACCGTCTAATCATAACTTCCCGATACGATGAACTCTGAATCACTGGATATAGCCACAGCATATACATAATGTGTGTGACCACTCATGGTCTTACAGGTACCTGTCTTGACGTCCCATAGTCTCACCGTCTAATAATAACTTCCCGATACGATGAACTCTGAATCACTGGATATAGCACAGATAATACATAACTAGTGTGACCACTCATGGTCTTACAGGTACCTGTCTTGACGTCCCATAGTCTCACCGTCTAATCTTAACTTCCCGATACGATGAACTCTGAATCACTGGATATAGCCACAGATAATACATAATGTGTGTGACCACTCATGGTCTCACAGGTACCTGTCTTGACGTCCCATAGTCTCACGTATAATCTCCACTTCCCGATACGATGAACTCTGAATCACTGGATATAGCCACAGATAATACATAACTAGTGTGACCACTCATGGTCTTACAGGTACCTGTCTTGACGTCCATAGTCTCACCGTCTAATCTCCACTTCCCGATACGATGAACTCTGAATCACTGGATATAGCCACAGATAATACATAATGTGTGTGACCACTCATGGTCTTACAGGTACCTGTCTTGACGTCCCATAGTCTCACCGTCTAATCTCCACTTCCCGATACGATGAACTCTGAATCACTGGATATAGCCACAAATAATACATAACTAGTGTGACCACTCATGGTCTTACAGGTACCTGTCTTGACGTCCCATAGTCTCACCGTATAATCATAACTTCCCGATACGATGAACTCTGAATCACTGGATATAGCCACAGATAATACATAACTAGTGTGACCACTCATGGTCTTACAGGTACCTGTCTTGACGTCCCATAGTCTCACCGTATAATCATAACTTCCCGATACGATGAACTCTGAATCACTGGATATAGCCACAGATAATACATAACTAGTGTGACCACTCATGGTCTTACAGGTACCTGTCTTGACGTCCCATAGTCTCACCGTCTAATCTCCACTTCCCGATACGATGAACTCTGAATCACTGGATATAGCCACAGCATATACATAACTAGTGTGACCACTCATGGTCTTACAGGTACCTGTCTTGACGTCCCATAGTCTCACCGTCTAATCTCCACTTCCCGATACGATGAACTCTGAATCACTGGATATAGCCACAGATAATACATAACTAGTGTGACCACTCATGGTCTTACAGGTACCTGTCTTGACGTCCCATAGTCTCACCGTCTAATCTCCACTTCCCGATACGATGAACTCTGAATCACTGGATATAGCCACAGATAAACATAACTAGTGTGACCACTCATGGTCTTACAGGTACCTGTCTTGACGTCCCATAGTCTCACCGTATAATCTCCACTTCCCGATACGATGAACTCTGAATCACTGGATATAGCACAGATAATACATAACTAGTGTGACCACTCATGGTCTTACAGGTACCTGTCTTGACGTCCCATAGTCTCACCGTATAATCATAACTTCCCGATACGATGAACTCTGAATCACTGGATATCGCCACAGATAATAAATAATGTGTTTGACCACTCATGGTCTCACAGGTACCCTGTCTTGACGTCCCATAGTCTCACCGTATAATCTCCACTTCCCGATACGATGAACTCTGAATCACTGGATATAGCCACAGATAATACATAACTAGTGTGACCACTCATGGTCTTACAGGTACCTGTCTTGACGTCCCATAGTCTCACCGTCTAATCTCCACTTCCGATACGATGAACTCTGAATCACTGGATATAGCCACAGATAATACATAATGTGTGTGACCACTCATGGTCTTACAGGTACCTGTCTTGACGTCCCATAGTCTCACCGTCTAATCTCCACTTCCCGATACGATGAACTCTGAATCACTGGATATATCCACAGCAGATACATAACTAGTGGGACCACTCATGATCTTACAGGTACCTGTCTTGACGTCCCATAGTCTCACCGTCTAATCTTAACTTCCCGATACGATGAACTCTGAATCACTGGATATAGCCACAGATGATACATAATGTGTGTGACCACTCATGGTCTTACAGGTACCTGTCTTGACGTCCCATAGTCTCACCGTATAATCTCCACTTCCCGATACGATGAACTCTGAATCACTGGATATAGCCACAGATAATACATAACTAGTGTGACCACTCATGGTCTTACAGGTACCTGTCTTGACGTCCCATAGTCTCACCGTCTAATCTTAACTTCCCGATACGATGAACTCTGAATCACTGGATATAGCCACAGATAATACATAATGTGTGTGACCACTCATGGTCTTACAGGTACCTGTCTTGACGTCCCATAGTCTCACCGTCTAATCTCCACTTCCCGATACGATGAACTCTGAATCACTGGATATAGCCACAGATAATACATAATGTGTGTGACCACTCATGGTCTTACAGGTACCTGTCTTGACGTCCCATAGTCTCACCGTCTAATCTCCACTTCCCGATACGATGAACTCTGAATCACTGGATATATCCACAGCAGATACATAACTAGTGGGACCACTCATGATCTTACAGGTACCTGTCTTGACGTCCCATAGTCTCACCGTATAATCATAACTTCCCGATACGATGAACTCTGAATCACTGGATATAGCCACAGATAATACATAAACTAGTGTGACCACTCATGGTCTTACAGGTACCTGTCTTGACGTCCCATAGTCTCACCGTATAATCTTAACTTCCCGATACGATGAACTCTGAATCACTGGATATAGCCACAGATAATACATAACTAGTGTGACCACTCATGGTCTTACAGGTACCTGTCTTGACGTCCCATAGTCTCACCGTATAATCATAACTTCCCGATACGATGAACTCTGAATCACTGGATATCGCCACAGATAATAAATAATGTGTTTGACCACTCATGGTCTCACAGGTACCTGTCTTGACGTCCCATAGTCTCACCGTATAATCTCCACTTCCCGATACGATGAACTCTGAATCACTGGATATAGCCACAGATAATACATAACTAGTGTGACCACTCATGGTCTTACAGGTACCTGTCTTGACGTCCCATAGTCTCACCGTCTAATCTCCACTTCCCGATACGATGAACTCTGAATCACTGGATATAGCCACAGATAATACATAATGTGTGTGACCACTCATGGTCTTACAGGTACCTGTCTTGACGTCCCATAGTCTCACCGTCTAATCTCCACTTCCCGATACGATGAACTCTGAATCACTGGATATATCCACAGCAGATACATAACTAGTGGGACCACTCATGATCTTACAGGTACCTGTCTTGACGTCCCATAGTCTCACCGTCTAATCTTAACTTCCCGATACGATGAACTCTGAATCACTGGATATAGCCACAGATGATACATAATGTGTGTGACCACTCATGGTCTTACAGGTACCTGTCTTGACGTCCCATAGTCTCACCGTATAATCTCCACTTCCGATACGATGAACTCTGAATCACTGGATATAGCCACAGATAATACATAACTAGTGTGACCACTCATGGTCTTACAGGTACCTGTCTTGACGTCCCATAGTCTCACCGTCTAATCTTAACTTCCCGATACGATGAACTCTGAATCACTGGATATAGCCACAGATAATACATAACTAGTGTGACCACTCATGGTCTTACAGGTACCTGTCTTGACGTCCCATAGTCTCACCGTCTAATCTCCACTTCCCGATACGATGAACTCTGAATCACTGGATATAGCCACAGATAATACATAATGTGTGTGACCACTCATGGTCTTACAGGTACCTGTCTTGACGTCCCATAGTCTCACCGTCTAATCTCCACTTCCCGATACGATGAACTCTGAATCACTGGATATATCCACAGCAGATACATAACTAGTGGGACCACTCATGATCTTACAGGTACCTGTCTTGACGTCCATAGTCTCACCGTCTAATCTTAACTTCCCGATACGATGAACTCTGAATCACTGGATATAGCCACAGATAATACATAACTAGTGTGACCACTCATGGTCTTACAGGTACCTGTCTTGACGTCCCATAGTCTCACCGTATAATCTCCACTTCCCGATACGATGAACTCTGAATCACTGGATATAGCCACAGATAATACATAATGTGTGTGACCACTCATGGTCTTACAGGTACCTGTCTTGACGTCCCATAGTCTCACCGTCTAATCTTAACTTCCCGATACGATGAACTCTGAATCACTGGATAAGCCACAGATAATACATAATGTGTGTGACCACTCATGGTCTTACAGGTACCTGTCTTGACGTCCCATAGTCTCACCGTCTAATCTCCACTTCCCGATACGATGAACTCTGAATCACTGGATATAGCCACAGATAATACATAATGTGTGTGACCACTCATGGTCTTACAGGTACCTGTCTTGACGTCCCATAGTCTCACCGTCTAATCTCCACTTCCCGATACGATGAACTCTGAATCACTGGATATCGCCACAGATAATACATAATGTGTGTGACCACTCATGGTCTTACAGGTACCTGTCTTGACGTCCCATAGTCTCACCGTCTAATCTCCACTTCCCGATACGATGAACTCTGAATCACTGGATATCGCCACAGATAATAAATAATGTGTTTGACCACTCATGGTCTCACAGGTACCTGTCTTGACGTCCCATAGTCTCACCGTATAATCTCCACTTCCCGATACGATGAACTCTGAATCACTGGATATAGCCACAGATAATACATAACTAGTGTGACCACTCATGGTCTTACAGGTACCTGTCTTGACGTCCCATAGTCTCACCGTCTAATCTCCACTTCCCGATACGATGAACTCTGAATCACTGGATATAGCCACAGATAATACATAATGTGTGTGACCACTCATGGTCTTACAGGTACCTGTCTTGACGTCCCATAGTCTCACCGTCTAATCTCCACTTCCCGATACGATGAACTCTGAATCACTGGATATATCCACAGCAGATACATAACTAGTGGGACCACTCATGATCTTACAGGTACCTGTCTTGACGTCCCATAGTCTCACCGTCTAATCTTAACTTCCCGATACGATGAACTCTGAATCACTGGATATAGCCACAGATGATACATAATGTGTGTGACCACTCATGGTCTTACAGGTACCTGTCTTGACGTCCCATAGTCTCACCGTATAATCTCCACTTCCCCGATACGATGAACTCTGAATCACTGGATATAGCCACAGATAATACATAACTAGTGTGACCACTCATGGTCTTACAGGTACCTGTCTTGACGTCCCATAGTCTCACCGTCTAATCTTAACTTCCCGATACGATGAACTCTGAATCACTGGATATAGCCACAGATAATACATAACTAGTGTGACCACTCATGGTCTTACAGGTACCTGTCTTGACGTCCCATAGTCTCACCGTATAATCTCCACTTCCCGATACGATGAACTCTGAATCACTGGATATAGCCACAGATAATACATAACTAGTGTGACCACTCATGGTCTTACAGGTACCTGTCTTGACGTCCCATAGTCTCACCGTATAATCTCCACTTCCCGATACGATGAACTCTGAATCACTGGATATAGCCACAGATAATACATAATGTGTGTGACCACTCATGGTCTTACAGGTACCTGTCTTGACGTCCCATAGTCTCACCGTCTAATCTTAACTTCCCGATACGATGAACTCTGAATCACTGGATATAGCCACAGATAATACATAATGTGTGTGACCACTCATGGTCTTACAGGTACCTGTCTTGAC
>CAMPDV010005308.1:0-33733 GCA_946699065.1 Loxodes magnus
CTAATACCAAATAAATACACTTAATAGTTATTTTTTAAGGTATATATTTCATTAATTATATTATATTAACAATTATTAAAATCCTCATATATACCTAATATACTCATTTAACTAATCCAGAAGCTTAAATTTTGTAATTACTTAGATCTCTTTTTCTAAAATTTTTCTATAATTTTATTTCTTTAATTACACAAAAGTAGAATTATAGGCTTTAGTATGCTTTTTAAGAAATAGCTTAATATGGATTATTTTATATTAAACTTAATGAAACTAAAGTATTTCATATAATATAGAGAAAAGTAAATTAAAATTATTTCCTTATATACATTCTTTTTTCTTAGTGATAAACATACAAATTTCATCACTTTAATCACATACTCTTAATTGAGTTTTATATTCAATCATACTCTTAATTTAATATCTATTTATACTGTCAATTTATTATCTGGTAACTATAAATGTTATATAATTTTCTTGAAATTTTAGTAGAACTTTTAAAGCTAAATTTACAATAAAAAAGATAAAAATAGGAAAAAAGACATTAATAAAAAACAGAATTAGAAAAAGCAACTAAAAGATGAATTATCAAAAGCGTAATAATTACCTATATATAACCTAAAGAAATTTCATATAAGAATCAAAATATTTGTAGCTTATAGACTTAAAAAAGTAAAAAAGAATAATAAAATGTTTAAGAAGCAAAGATAAAAGTTACTAATTTATTAAAATAGAATTAAGATATGCAGCTAAATTAAACTTTTCTTTATTAAACATTTCTTCACTAACTTAGTTTTTTATATCCAACTTTTATTTGTATAATACTTTAGTTAAATTCTTTTATGATATGCTTTTCCTTATAATTATATTATAGCTTTTATATCCCAATAAACCTAAAATTAAAAATAAATGTATAAAAGTTTAAATAGAATATACAGTTGTTAAGTCAGCTATATATTTAGCTATTATACAACTAAATATTTATATTTAATTAAATATAGTTAGTTATTACCTCAATAAAGCTTCATCTAGGAGTTATATAATCTGAAAGTTCTAATTAGTTCCTAAGAATTTCTTTAAGATTTATAAACTAGCTTTTTCTTTATACTTAGTTGTTTCAATAACTATTAAATAGCTTATTTCTGAATTTTCATCTTAAATGAAAATAAAATTTGTTAGTGCATTTTTATTTACTTTAGATCTTAAGATGATTTTATACTCTTGATTATTTTAAGTTGATTAAGTGATTGATTATAGGTAAACTTAATCTATATCTAGATCAATTAAATTTTACTTGAATAACTACACACTTAGTTAGAACTTAATAGTATATTTAAGTATTATACAGAGGATATTTATAAGCTTTGACACTTAATTTTAGATTGCCTTTATTATTATAAAGTTAAGCCTTTCTTATTTAATTTAGCTTTCTATTAATTCTTAAACTTTTATTTTATCATATTTATACATTGCATAAGAATAATCATTATTTATAATCAATTATTCTTAAGGAAGATATAGTACAAATTACTAGATAGATTGATGCTATTAGAATTTTTAAGGATTTATAGAGTTAATTGTTTTTTATATCTTATATCACAAATATAATTAGCTAAGATTATAAAGAATTATTAAGGTAAGTCAAAAAGATTTCTTCTATTCATATACTTTTTCTTTTCATTGATCTTCGCTCTCATTTAGATCCTCGATCTATTTTCCTTTTGTATCATTTAAAAGTTGAAGCTCTTTACTTTAGTTATTGTATAATCATTCAACTTTCTAAGATTCGTTTTTAATGAAGATGAAAGCTCAGGAGATGGATACTTTTAGAATCTAAGTTTTTTCTAAGTTGTTCTCTTTTTTATTCCAGATTTTTATTTCTGGTTTTCTTTGTACATTTTTAAAATTTCCAGTTAGCTCTGAAGGACTGATGCTTTATTATTCTTAAAATAAGAACTAGTTCTATTCATTATTTATAACGTTGTGATATAAATAAAGCTTAAGAGAAAAATTTTCTTACTCAAACAAAAAATTTTCATCATTTAGTATCTTAAAAGCTAAGAATTATCTGAAATTAAGGAAAATAGACTGATTCATAATGTATTTAGGTAACAAATTTTAATCTCTCTTGCATTAAAAGGTTCATCTGAATAAATAGGTTTCGTCTAACTCAAAGATAGTAATTAAGGTTTTTTATTTCAATTATAATCTAAATCCTATTAAAACTATTAAGATACATCCTATCCCATTTACTAAAATATAGATATTTTTAAGAACGTTATTTGAAGAAAGTTCCATTCTAATTATTTATACTATTGAAATTCCAAAAGTTACAACCAAGAAAAATTAACATTCAAGAATTTAGTTTAGGGTAGCAGCAAGGCTATGTCTTGTAAATATAGAGGAAAAGAAAAGCTAATATAACTAAATAAAGAGCAGCATGGGACTATTTTATTCTACCTTTCTACTAGTAAATTCAAAGTAACTAGAATAAACTAGAACACTCTAAAGCTTATTAGTCATTGTTTTTTGTACTTTATCTTGTTTAAGTATCCATATAGTTCTTACCACATTAGAAGGGTTTTAGTTCCTAAGATTGTATAGATAATGAAGGAAATAAAGCATACTATTACGAAAAAGAGGTGACTACCTTATCAACATTTTCAGTTACAATCTTTATAGTGAAATGACTCGGAAAATTCGAGAGATCCATTATGATTTTAGTCAAATCCTTCAACGCAGATAAATAAATCCATAAAGTTTCAGTTCAGAGGTAGGAAAAAGCTGTAAGTTAGAAACGGGCCTAAATAATACGAAATACTTCCAATTAAATAAAGAAATAATTTATTGGAAAACTCTAACTTTCGAATAATACTCAAAAGGCTAATTAATCACAAAGAAGCTATGACACATGCAACTAATTGATTGGAGTATTGCTTGTTATGAGACTCTCCAAAAATATTTACGAAATCAAGTTTTTGCACAGCTTACAATAAATTCTGCTAATAACTATAATCAGAGAAGTTTGGACCAACTGAAGCGATTTGCAAAGTATATAAAAGAATATGAAAAATGTAAATAAAATCCCAACTGGACATTACAAATACTCTCTTCAGTTTAACAAATTAATAGTCACTTCTTTTTCTTATCTCTCAAAAAGAAATTGAAATAACTAATATTAGCATGCTAAGTGAAAGCTACGTATTAAATATTTCACCTTACGTAAATGTTTATCTTTCTCTTTCTTTAAAGGGACATTCTAAATTTCAATTATCTTCAAAACTTCCTGTACTTCCATCTCCTCACATAAAAGGCTTTTCGAAATTAAAAATGACATCACATGTTAAACAATAAACTCCAATAGTTTAAATGCTTCAAATCCCTTTTTCATTTTTCCGATAGTTTTCTATGCTTCATGGCAGTGCAGATCTATCATTCGAAGTTGATTCGATACTTACTTTCCCTGTTGCTCCTATGAATTTAGTATTTCTAACTGCCTCTATGATATTTTCCTATTTCTTGTAATTTTATCCTTTATTTATCAAATTTTGCAAAGCATGAACTCCCAAAAGAAGAGCATCGAATTCTGTGAAGGCATAATTAGTTAACTGCTCGGTGTTAAAATATTCCTAAATTTACTTTTTTATACTTTACCCAAAATCTCCCTATAAATAAGCAGGAGTAAATTATATTGCTCCTTTTACTACTGCTTGAATCTTACTTACTTCTTTGTCTTATGAAACAAAATTTTCGGTTAGTCAGGAAAAAGAAATGAATAAAAAGTCTCCTTCTCTCGCCCCCTATTCATAAAACTGCTTTATTATGATTTTGGCATCATCTTCATAAACAATAACCAAAACAACTCTAGTCTTCTAGTATATTTCCTTTACTATATCTTTTCATGATTCATTGCTAGTCTAGGACTTAATGTCGCCTACTACTCTATTTTAATTAGCTATGCTTATACTGAAGTGACTTGATTCTTTAACAAAGTAATCATATATTCCCTTTTGTCAAGCTGTATCCTAATAAATTACTCCTACTTTTGTTCATTCCTTACATATAACATGTTCTTGCAACTAAAACTGCTGAATATGCATCTGAAGGAATTGATCGTACAAAATATGGATATTTTTATTTATTTGATAAATCAGGAGCTGCATTATCACCAGAGATACATGTTATAGTAAAGTTTTGCTATTCGAAAAAGTGATAAAGATCTATAGAATTAGAACTTGTTTCTGGCATGTAATGAAGTAGACCATATTCTTACTTCTTTTAGCTTCATTCTTTGTAGACATGGTCATAATCAAAGTATTCAGCTCCTGTAAAAATATTGGTTGATTTTAAGCTATAATAGGGCATTATGTTATTTACATTATTAACATAATAAACACCATATTCTCTACCTCAATAGTAATAAGTTACTCATGACACGTCAACTCCATCAGGATTTTTTCTGTCCGCTACCATGCTAATTGGAATTTCAATTAAACTATTGTCTGGTATGTTAGTAGTTCCATCAGGCCAAATTATTTATTCCTAATACACTATGGAAGTTAAATTAACGATTCCCACTACTTTAACTTTATTAAGTTGTACATTCAAAATTTAAAGCTAAATACTTTGACTAGAAAATAGCTTCTATGCCAAATCTTTCACTAATTCATTGTTGATATATTTCTACTCTTTTAATGCCTTTGCCATCTTACTCTAAAAATAGGTCCTATACAATGAAGTTAGTATTCAATCTCATTTCTAGTAATTTCCGTTCCAAAGCTAAAACCAACAAATCCATTTATAATCTAGATATCATGCAAATTCCATATCTACCAGGAGTTTTAAATATTCATTATAAAAGCTTTTATTTCATAGTTTTATTGCAAAATCAAATTTAAAAAGGATTCAAAGTTATAGCTGATAGTACTATAAAATTTCCTTATTCCTTTTATTTAAATATCTTAAGAAATATCTCAAAAATTTATCTTTTCAATGCCAAACAGCAGGAATTATTCATTAATATTCTAAATTTCTTAGAGCTGATTAAATTATTGAAGGTTCACTACCTGTAAATTAATCTGTAAAGTATCCCAAAGAATTTCATTTAAACTATTCTAAGAACTTTATTATTACTTTAGTAAGAGATTCAGTTGAAGGAAGGATAAAATGACTGAACTTACTATTTTAAATAATTTTGTTATTTTACTCCTTTGAAACTATGTGAATTATCTTATTTTAATGAGCTCAAATAGAAATTAAACAGGTAAGTTAGTAGCTTTTTGACATATCAATGATCATGTCTAATTTTAATTTCTCTCACTTTAATGTAAAATAGTTAAAGTTTTTAGTTATATTTCTATTTATCTTAATTTACTCAAATTCTAGTTATATATCTTAAATTCTAAATCACTAGCTTATTTTAAAAGTGGTTCCTTAAAGTTTCTTCCTTTCCTTCTTTCGCAGCATTGACATCATAAGGTGACTTATTCGATATTCATTAAGAAAAGCAATTTTTAAAGCGTTTAGCTTTACTATAATTAGGAATAATTACAGGATTGTAATTTAGCTTTCCATATTATTAAAGGAAGGAATAATTTAGAAGAGATTACAACTAAATTTAGAATTAATTGTAAAAAAGAGTGAATTTATACCTTTAATTTCATATATCAATTACGCCTATTTCCAAATCTACACAAGCTATTTATCTTCTCCTAATTAGCTCCAATACTCTGCTTAAACCTTATTAAAGTATAAATTTATTCAGATATCTACATGGCATCTAAATAGTTTTTCAGATGAATATGATAGCTTTCTTTCCTTAAGGCTTCTTGTTTAAAAAAGTATTAATCTAATAAAGAAAATAACTAGATAGTTAGCTAAAAGGCTAGTTAGTGTATTTAATAATATAAATATTTAACTAGTTACATATTAATAAGCATCTCTAACTAGAAGAGTAATTATAGTCTTTTATATACCCTCCTCTAATTTATATTCTAAGCATTTATTAATAAATTAATATATACCATTATTATATTAGTTCAATCTAAAGTTAAATGAGGATATAGCCAATAGCTTAACTAAACATATCATATTAATAGCTATATGGTATATTAAGTGATAAGTATGCTTTTATTAGAGAAATAAAGAAAAAAATTGAAAATTGCCAAAGACTAACTTAATTAATAACTGCTTATTACTAAAGAAATAGAACTTATGATTTAAAAATTAAGTTTAGATAATCAAGTAAGATAGTGCTAACTAAATAATCAAACTATAAGAATGAGATCTTTAGATTTAAAATTAATCTTATGCTTTTTTGCTATTTACCTAGAACTTATAACTAATTAATAAGATTCAGCTTAGCTAATTAGTAATAGTTAAATCCTTTCCAGTCTATCCTTCAATTTAAATGTTTTAGCAATGCTAAAATTTATTTATTCATAAAATGTTTGTTTTAGCAAACATCTTCTAAAGTATAAAGGAAGTTTTTATTTATTTTTATAAGAGGTAAATGGCTAAGAATTTTGAAGAAAATTTGAATTTAAAAGAAATGTATAAAAAAAGTTTGAGATAAAAAGTCTATTTATTAGCTTGCTATTTTCTAAATTCTTAAAATTTAATTCAAAAGCCCTAGCAAAATATGACTTTTTAGATTATCTGATTATTTATTTATCTGATAATTGGATTTTTTTAGATATTAATTTCTTTATTAATAAATTAAAAAGCATGACTATACAAACCAAGATTATTAAATTTAACTTTAAAATCTACTTTTAATTTAAGCAATATTAAAACATCATAATATCTTTGAAGATAGTGTATTCAAATGTTTGAGTTTATAAATAAAGATATAAATTAAATTATTTATTTCAATTATTTCAATGGTAGAAAAATTTATCAACTTATTTCTCTAGTTGCTTGCTTTAAGTGAATTATTTTTATATAATTAATTTAGATATATTTCCTTCATTTTAGGAGAAAAAATATTCTAATTTTTAATTAGTTTAAATAATTAAATTTTTAGAATTAAGTTTTAGTTTCAATCATCTTTTATAGCATTTTTACCTAATAATTATACCTTTATTTATATATAGATATAAAATTAGAGTTTATCTTTAGTCTTTTTTATATTTAGATATCTCTTTAAACCTTATTATTTTTAATTTTTTTACTTGGCAAAATTAAATAATCATTATTTTTATTTTTATTAGAAATACCTCTTGGTATTATTTTGCTTTAATAAGCTTATGATTTAACTGAGATGTTTAGTTTAAAGATTTATTTATAAGAATATTAAAATATGAGTATTTGTGCTTGTATAGCTACTGTTGCTATAATATGATAAACTAAAATTTAGCACTTTAGAATCATTTAATCATCTTTTCCACTAATTCAGATATTTCTTAATATCTAAATTTATTAATTTTTTTTATTATTAATAATCATTTTTTTTTAATTCTTAGTCGTTAAGTTTTTGTTTTATCGACTTAGATTAACTTACTAAAACTTATCTTCTCTTTATTTTCCTTATATTCTTTCATTGTCTATATTTAAGGATTTTTTATTTCTATTATCTTTTAATATTTAGATTAAAACATAAAAAATTTGATATTTTTGCTCAGATACCTTATTATTAGCGGTAGTTCTTCATCTTTTTCAACTTATTTTTTAATATTTATTCTCTATCTTTGATCTTTCACTTCTTTAATTTGTAGACCTAATCTTATTTTATAATTATTAATATTTCTGAACTATTTATTCTAATTTTATATAATTTTTTTAGTTCTAAGTACAAAAATAAATTAAATATCTTAACTTTATTGTTAAGTTTTATGTCCTTTAAATATGACTCTTGCGAAGAGAATCTGAAATAAAATTCTTCGCTCTTAATTTTTAAATATTTTCTTATCACCTTTCTTAAGTCCCTTGGCCTATTCTTTTAATTTAATTTTTTTTCTTTATTTTTTTAATTAAATTTTTATATTCAATCATGGAATTTAGAAACTCGATAATCTAAAATGTACTTAGCAAATTTTTTTTGCTTTCTAAAGAGGTCAGAATATCAATTTTATCATATAGCTTTGCTGTATATTTTTTCCATTTCCTATATCTACCAAAATTTAATACCTTCCTTTTCTTTAAAGCTTAGAGCAATCCTTTAAATATGCTTTCTAAATATTTTCTATTCTTGTATTATGCCAAATAACTTAATTTATTACTTACGAAATAGGTTCACTAAAATAGAAAGTTATTATAAAGTTTCTATTAATAATGGTAAGTATATCTATAATAAATATAGATAATCTTAATACTATAATAATAATAAACTAACTATTTACTTATAATTCATTTCTAGTTATAAAGTAAAGCTTTATCTTTATTAGTTCTAATAATCCTTTGTTTATATTTTATACTAATAGCTACATAATAAAAGACTAAATTGTTTATAAGCACTAATATAAAATTTAATAATAAAAGGTGCTAGAATAATGATAAGTTAAGGATTATAAAGGAATTAATTAAATTTAAATTTCATAGATAAGCATTACTTAGATAATCAAATAAGATTTGTATATAATATAACAAATATTCAATTAAACTTCTACTAAATTTTAAAATTAGTTGAGAATATCATTTAGAATTTAAAAAATTTAGCTTTCTAATTTAATTTTATAGCTAAGACTTATATTTAATACTAGTTATATAAATTATTATTTGTATTTTATCTTAAATCTTTATTATTATTTGATTGCCTAATTATTTATATAGAAGATAATATTTTTTATTATTTTATTTCTTTATAATTTGTTAGGTTCTGTAATACAGACTCTTTCTAGCTTTCCACCTTTAATTTATGATTAATGATTTAAATATTTTCTTTTTCTTATATAATTAAGCATTTATATTCATTTTAATAACTAAGGATATTTTAAAGAAAATAGCTTCTAAATTTCTAAATTACAACTAAATGAAAGTTATTCTAACTAACTGTTTTAAGGATGATAATTGTTTCTTTCATAAACTAAAACCTTTATTCGATCGATTTTCCTACTTTGTTCTTTAGAAATAATATGAAATTAAATATTTTACTTAGCATTTCTATATCATAAGTCTTTTTTACATCTTATGCTTAATTTCATTTATATCATCATTCTAGATATTCTTATAACCATACAACTTTAGTAAACCAAACTTTATATCAATTTTAAAATAAGCCTTATTAACTATGATTATAACATCGTTGACTGAATATTTTATTCATTATTATACTGTTTTTGTTATTATAAAGCTTCCCCTGTAAATAAAGCTTCATAATGCTATTAAATGTATTTTAAGAACTTTAATATCTCAAGCTTTTGAAGTGTAATTTTGCATTGACTTGAGATTCTCATATTAAAGATAAAAATAAGATAACTTGCTTAATGGCACATAGCAAACAAAATTATAAGCTTAGTAAAATTAAATCTTAGCTATCTAATATATCTCTATTAAGAAATATCTTGTAGAACTAGACTTAATATTCTTATTAGCCACTATCATATTATTATCTCAGTTTTGCTATTTAGCAAGTTAATCAAAATCTATTATTCTTTAACTTTATCATCTTTACTAATAAATAAAAATAGAAAATGCGTAAGTCAACTAATAATCTATCTTTAACTTTGTGAATTACTTTTAGTCATATACCATAAGCATATGAATAACCACATATCATAAATTAACTTAATTTTATCATCTTATTTATTTAGGATATGCAAGTTAATTTCTCTTCCAAAGTTACAATAAAAGAATTAAATAGGCATAAGTAAGTTTAAGATAGATAAAAGATTTGAGTAGCTGCCCTATACACATCTAATATTAGAGTTCTAAGTTATTTTGCCTATTTTATAGATATTAAACTAGTTATTAAACTAAAGAAGTTAATATTATGCATTTAGATAATAAAATACTATTTAAAACTTTGCTAGTGCATAGTTGCATATCCTAAGAAAATCCTTTTATCTTCTATGTTATTTGGTTGCTGATTTAACTAGATAAAGTTTATGAAAATGAGCATTCTGAATGCACTGTTTATTTTATAGAGTTTATAATTTTTTAACATATTCAAAACTAAATAAAAGAAAAGGTTTTCTAATATACAAGTAATGCTTAAAGAGATTAAATAGAGATAGTTTGAAGTTATAGAAGACTAATAAATTAAAAGGCATGCTAGTATGTAAAGAAAACAACTTAAGATGAAGCTAAAATTTTCGATTAATAGTAATAAATAATAAATAAATTTGATTATAGAGCGCGTAGCACTCTCGTTGGTGCGCAGCTCTTTAAAAAAATATGTTTCATACTGACAAGAATGTTTGTTACTGATAAAATATCAGATACTGATAAACCTTGTTCAATACTGGTATATTATTCAGTACTGATAAAATGTTCAATACTGATATAATTTTAGAATACTCGTAATCTTTAATACTTGCTGGAGGTCCAAGGACATGGCAGGATTATAATAAATAATTATATAAAGTAAGCTAATACTGTAAAGATATAACTAAATTAAAATTATCTTATCATCTTATTTAAAAGAATATCATAGCTCATTAAAAATCAAGTTCACTACTTACTAAATTAAAATTGACTAAGCTATATTTAGGATATAGTACTTAATAAGAAAAAATTATTAAAAATATAAAGCTATAATTAATTTTATAATAGTCCTCTTTAATTGTTTATGGTTAATAAGTTTCATTCATATGAAAATACAATCTTAGGTGGTTTTCTTTTCTTTATTCTCTTCTATTTACCTTTGCTGATTTATCATTTTTAACCAATATTTAAACTTTAAAGGCTCAACATTTTCAGCTTTGATTTCATCTTTTGTGGTTTCTAATTATATTCTACCAACTCTTTTATTTTCATTGGTTGCTATTTAATAACTGCTTTAGTTTTAACTTTGAGATATATTTACTAAAGAAGATCTGCTTTTATTATCTTACTCTGGAAGCACTTTTCTGGTTTTTGTTTTTATTAAGTCCTACAAATTTTCCAAAACTTATAAAAATCTACCAGCATTAGAATAAAAGAAATGATTATTGTAATTAAGGAATAGCAGCAGCAAAAAGCTACTATAAACTCTCCTAAGTTATAAGCTTATTCCCTTTACTTCTCTGTCATTTCTTTTTTTTCTAGATCTAAATAGTAAAAATTGAAGAAGTAGATAAAAAGAAGTAAAAACTCACCAAAAATTTCTGAATAAAATAATAGAGAACTTGCAAAAGGCTTATAAATTACTATGTAGAAAAACCAAACCAGACAGTGAATTGTATACATTATTATTTAAACTACTTGGTATTCTACTAGCACTATTGCAATAAGACCTATAAAAAATCTTCTTAGCAAGAAGAAAGTTTGAAACAAAGTTTAAGGTAAATTATTTTGTACCTTTTGCTCGAAATAAAAGGTATATTTTGCTTTTATCTGATCTATTTACTTCTTGAGTGCTTCTTCCTTGCTTACCTCAAATTTCTACTGCAAATTGAAAATTTTTTTGAGAATCATAAAGCTTTATAAAATAGTAATTAGTTGAATTATCTAAATAAAGAGCTTACCAAAACTATAATTGAGAGAAAGGAGTTAAAAGCGGTATAAGAATCAGTGATATCAAAATGGGTTAGTTGCATCATAACAGCTATGTTAATCTAAAGAGTTTTTAGATTATACTTTATTGAAATATAATTTCTATTAGTAAACTTATTTCTTACCTTCTCTATTTTTTATTTCCAACCAATATATCCAATACACTTCAGTAATAAATCTATAAAGAGTAATATAAATATAATGAATAAAGGGCTCATTAAGTTTGCTATTAAGGTAAAACTTTCGTAATTTAGAAGTGAGTAAATTGATTTATCAATTGGTAGATTTTAGAATCTAAGTCAAATTATAAGAAGTCATTGTTATTTATTCCACCACCTACAGGCTGACTGTTATTGAAGTTCATGAAGTAATATGCGTTTATATTTTCCGTTCTCTTAACATCTATGTAAGCACTAACCAAGATTAACTAAGTGATCAATAGAGCTTATAAAAGAAAATATTACCCTAAAAATCTTTAAGTTAAGGTAAATAATGAGAGTATTAGCAAACTTACTGTTCCAACGAAGACTACTTATGTTAAGGAAGAATTTAAATAAAAACTTGATTTTATAAGTTCTTTCTCTTAAGTTGTAACGTCGAAATCATCTACTGATTCTGATATTTCTTCTTTATTCTAATCTTAGTTAATTTCTTATTCTTCTTAAGTCTAATTTTATTCGCAAATTTTTAAAATAGTTAGTAAAATTTTTGTTGCATTGAACACAGTCTTATAACTAAGTTAAGCTAGTTTGATTATTTAAGCATTTCTAGCAGTCTAAATTAAATCGCATTCTTCGCAAGCTCCATCTATCTTTACTTGACTTTATGAACAAAATTCTTAACTAACACAAATAATTTTATTGTCTATTTCTTGAAATATGTAATTTTCTTAGCACTTAACACAATTTTTTTCCGTCGTCGCTACATAAATCGCAATTTGCAATTTTTTGACCGCATTTTAGACACTGAAAGTTCTAGGTCTAAAAAGTATTATTAGGGCATTTTTCAATGCAAATATCATTATAGATATTGAAATTTTCAAAGCATTCTATGCAAAATATTTCCTTGTAAGTTACATCTTTACAGTTACTTATTTGATTACTGCAAAGTGAACATTATTATTCATTTTATGAAAAGTAATATTCATCTGAAATACACTCTGCACATGCTTTTTAATCTTGCTTAAATTTAAAGCATTAAGGAATTTTTTTATATGCATGGTTAGCAAACTCCATCTTAATCGTAATCTTGTTCTTAATCTGGACATTAATCCTGACATTAATTATGTGTTAGTTTCAGGGAATAGCTTTAATTACACTATAAGCATTAATTTCCATCTTAAGAGCAATAAGAGCAATTTTCTATTAATTCTGAGCAAGCTGCACATTTTTAATCTGCAAGATAATAGCCTGATTAGCACTCTAAGCACTACGAATCATTACATCTTTAGCAAAAGCCTCATTCTAAATTGCAAGGTAAATAAACTCCGTTTTAGTTTATGTCTTGTTCATTATCCTTACAATCTGCTAAGCAGACACCGCTTGTTAATTTTAGTAAAGAATTTTGATCACATTCTAAGCATTAACTTCCATCTTGCGAGCATTAAGAACAATCTTGAATTAATTCTGAGCAGGAATAGCAAACTTTATTCTTTAATATGTAGTTTGGTTGACATACTAAACACTGTTAATTGTCACATTAAGAGCACAAATTTCATTTTTAGCTACAGGATTAGCAGTCTCCATTCTAGTAATACTATCCTACTAGACATTAATCTTGGCATACATTATTTATAAACTCTTTGCCGTCCCAACATTAGAGGCACGTAAAAGCATCACAACTTATACAAAATTCATCGTAAGTCTAACAGGAAATACATTCTCCTTGAACTAAAGAGGAATTATTCATGCACTTCGAGCATGTTACTCCTTATTAATCGCACTCTTCACAGAAAGGTAAAGTATCATTACATAATCCACATTTATTATCATTGTTAGCATCTTGCTGATTGTCTGGACAGGCTTAAGAACATTGGTTTTAAAGCGATAATTTTTATGTACAAATGCACTATCCATTTTAAAGTGATCAAGAATTATCAAAGCACTGTAAACAATTTTATGCTGATGAATCAAAGCATTTAGAGCATGAAATATCACATGATAACTGACTTGGTAGTGATGTGAATCCTTAATAAGGTTAGTTGTATATTAAATAAAAGTCACTCTAATTGAAATAAGTATTTTTCCAGTATCTTAGGGCATAAACTGATCCTTTGAAATTAAAAGTTGAAGCAAAAGTTCCTTAATAAATGTTGTCACTATTAATAAAACTTACAAAAGGATTAAGTTTCTATAATTTATTTTAAAGTTGATTTTACAATTAGGAATGAGTAAGGAAAAGTTAATTCCAACCACTATTATTTCAGGAAAAGGCAATAAAAACTCAAATATCACTTACAAGCGAAATGCTTAACGTAAAATTTTAGTAAGCACTACTCACTCTTTAGTGAACTTAAAAAGTAGTTTATTATGTTATCTAACTTTAATTTACTCCAAGTTCTATGTAATTATTAGAGTTTCTTTATATATTTATATAGTAGCCAAAATCCCTTTCATTTAATTTTTGCTAACCAAATTTCAATCAAGCTGTTATAGAATATCTTTATTGGTTCAAAGGATCATAATTATAATAAGAAAAATTATGAAAACTTGAATTGATTGAAGGAGAAAAGTTCTAGGGTGTGTTAGGAGTTTAAATGTCGAAGAAATCTAATTAAAGCTGAAGAGAAAGAAATACCATCTGACTAAAGATAAGTCACTTCGTCATTTTTTAAAATTGAATTAAAAGAAGATAAAAAATTAAAGGTAACTTAAATAAATAAAGATGATAATTAGCTAAAATAGAAAAATATGAAAACTAAACTTAAGTCGGGTATGAGCTGAACAATAAGCTCTCTTTAATCTTAATAGGCTATATTAATTTATATCATATTTAATACCTTACCTACCGTATAATATAACTAATGCCAGCTAAAGGCATAAATTAAGTATCTCATTGTCTAATTTGATATTATGCTGCTCTTTTAATTATAAATCTCTCTATCTATTTATTCAAAATTTTAATTTCCTTTGGTACTTGTTTTATATCTCTATCTTTTACTTGGAATCCAAGGAATTTAACTATTTTTTTAAATCTTAAATTTAATTTTTGCTTCTTTGATATAAGCCTATTTAGTTAAGCCTAAGCCATAAATGCTTGTATTTTATGCTTAATAAAAAGGATAATGTAAGGTATTTAAATTAAATAAGTTAAGCTTCATAATTAATAATTATAAGGTACTAAGTAATTTATAAGTGATTGCTTACTCTTTTTATAGCTTAGTTTTATATTATTTTATCTAGCATCCTTGTATATAATATACCTTTAGTTTTAATTACTTCCTAGCTATAGTTCCTAATATCTAATTTAATCAGGTAATAAAGCAAGCTTGATAGTAAAATGGGATAAATTTATCCTTAGCTATAGGGCTTAAATTGAAGAATTTAATAGTCTAATAACTAAATAAAGATTAATTTCTTTAGATCAAAGGTATATAGCGCTTTACTCTTCCCATTTATATAAGTAAGTTTAAGATGAATTTTAGAATATTATTGAAAAGGAAAACTGAGAATCTATGGCTTATAAACTTTTTAGTAGTAAAATGATAGAAAGATGATAAATAGATGAGCACTGTAATTTAATAAAGGATGCAAACATAACTTAATAGAATAATTAAAGTAAATGCCTTCTTTAAAATAAATTAGTAGCTTTCTTTGCTTAAATCTTAATAAATTATCTTAAGATTCTTATAATCAGAAGGACTTACTAAGAAAATAGAGAATTAGTAGCACTTTAATTTAGAGGGAGTTATTAAATAAAGTTACAGAAGAAGGAAGCTTTAAGTTAATCTGTGAAAAAAGCATTTTAAAGTTAATAATAATAACTTTATTATGCTTAATTAAGGAATCGAAGATATTAAAGTCTCTAATTTAAGATTTATTAAGTATATATCTATAAAAGTTCTTCAATGTGTAAGATTTTTCAAAGCTAAAGAAAGAAAAAATAATAATAAAAGCAAGCATTACTAGAAAAACTACATTAAATTTGAAAATATAACTAAAAAGAAGAGCTTAGTAATTAATAAATGTAAAAGCTGAAATGAGAACAATTTATCGAAAACTAAATTAATAATATAATTAATTTGAACAAACCACTTAATTAAGTTTTTAAATTCAAAGTGGAAGTATATTGCAAGTATTCTTTTAAGCAATTCATTTATATTTGAATGTTGATAGATATTAATTAAAGAAATAATAATTTAAGAACTGAGGAGAGTTAAATAATAATAGCCTGGTACTATTTAAAAGGAAAATTCAAACCAAAACGGTATCTAAAAATTAAGTACTTTTATAGATTTAGCTTTTTATCTCTAAAATTAGTCAATCTTCTTTATATGGAGTAATAATAAAATCTATAATTAGGGATTTTTTTAAATATAGCATACCTTAAATTAACTAACTTTATAATATATTTAATGAAAATTTAAAATTTAAAGTGTCGTTAAGCTTTAAAGCCTCTTATAGATATAAAAGAATAAATTGCTTGTATTCTACCCAAGTATTTTGAATTAAATTGAGGCGAACTTTAAGTTCTAGGTCTGTGTTAAGCCAATTGAGTTTGAATCAAATATTAGATTAATTTTTTAAATTCTATTACTATATAGCAAAAGTCTAAAGCTTCAATAGTTCATTTACGAAGTTGGAAATTATATAATTTTTCTAGTTTTTCAAGTTATAATCACTTGCCTCATTAAAAACCATGATTTTTAAAATATAAATAAAGTTATTCAAAATTATTATTTTTCTTTCTTTTATGATTTAAATATGTCTCATATGTCTAATCTAGAAAAGGAAAGATTAGATTTTGATGGTATATCCATATTTTTTTTGCAAGGAACACCTATGATTGTTTTACTACATAATAATAAAAGACCATAAATAAATCATATGATTATGTTTCTTCTGTTTAGTAAAAAAGTCTTAATTAGTTTGATTGTTGAGGGATTATTTTTTGCTTATTAAATCTAATGAAAATTAAAAAAAGCGACTCTACAGGGATTTGAACCCCAATTTTGGGCTCCGTAGGCCCACGTGCTACCCTTACACCATAGAGCCTCTTATCATTCTTATACTATCATACTCTTAAATTATTTAGTAACTACGTTAGATATAAAATGGCAGCTGTGGGATTCGAACCCACGCGCACTAGTGTGCAACAGATCTTAAGTCTGTCTCCTTAACCGACTCGGACAAACTGCCTTAAGATTATTTCTATAAATTATTTATTAATTCTATTATCTATTTTAATAAATCAATATGTAGGAAAATTATTAAATTGAGGCTACTAAATTTCTAATACTTATTCAATCCTAACTTTAGTGTATCAACTTTAAATAATATACTAATAAGTGGAGGAAACTACTAAGTAAAGACTAAATAATTAGTCTATTCCAGATATAATAAAATATAAATCTAATAAAAATAAGATACTAATATTACATCTATGGCCTTTCCCCATCACCTCTTTAATTTCTTTAATTTTCACCCTTCTTACTTATCCCTTTAATTAATTTCAATTATCTAATTTTTATTTAACGAAAAAAGAGTATAAAATTGGTTAACTAGGAAATGGTTAAAATAAAATCCACAAAATGTATAATGATACTACTAGCAAAATTACACTTTCTATTTAAAATTAAAGGATTATAATATATCACTTATTACTCATCCTAAACTTATAAAGGCTAAGATAATCTTTAAGAATCACTAAGAATTTTATTATTTATTTCAATTTTAACCTTCAACTCCCTATAATTTTTTAATAGAAGCTATTTAAAGTATAATATGAGGCAAGTTGGATTGACTGAAGGTAATGTATTAATTCATTAAAAAAAATTATATAAAATGGAAGGATTCAAAAGAAGTTTCTACACCGCCTCCAAAAAGTTAGAGAGGAAACCTGAATCCAATCTTGGATAGTCTTCTTTCCCTCAACCTCAACCTCTTCCTTAATCCTAATAACCTGGAGGAACAGGAATAGCTTAGATGATAGCAAATGCACCAATTCCAACCTCATAAGAGAAACCAAGGAAGCAGATGAAGTCTGCTCTTCACTAGGAGGTCAGGAAGCTGAAAAAGGACTATGACAAACTAAATGAGAATCTGAACAAGCAATAGGAAATCGAATCAAGACTCATGTCTCAGGAGAGAGAACTAAGCGCTTTCTGGAATATATCTCAGAGTCAGAACAGATAATCTCAGAATCAAGATTAAAAATTCAGAGAAGTTGACGGTAAATTGCAACAGCTAGTATAAAATCAGCAAATATTGCAAAAGTAAATTGAATCTAGGAATTAGAAATAAGACAAAATGGAGATCGAAGAAATTAAAATTAACAAGCCTTTATACAAACGAGAAGTGAAATCCTGCTACTAATGTGGCTCAAAAGAACACTTGAGAAGGAAGTATAGAAAATTCCTAAATTTCAAACATAGTTACTGACAAAAGCAAAGATAGCACTAGGAAAAAAGGAAGAGATAGTAGCAGCTCAAACTTAAAGGAATAGAGAAAAGTTATGGATGAACGCTCTTGGGAATATATAAAAGAAAAAAGGCAACTAGTAATGGAAGAGATACTAGAGGTTTTAAGAACAACCAAGACAAGATAGTGTATGGAGTACGAACATTTAATTTTAGCCTCCGGAGCAATCTGGAGGCTGGCTAGAAATAGGTTGAAATACCTACAAGAGGGCCAAACACTTTTGTTAATAATAATAATAATTCATTTTAATATTTTGCTATTATAAGAAGATTCTGATTTAAATCAGATGCTTAATTTATCTCAGTTTATAAACATCATAACTCTTTTTTCACGTCGCTTATTTCCTTTTTCTATCTATTATCGATTCTCAAAATGTATTTGTTATCTTATGCCTATAAATATCTTTATTTACTTTTTTCCAACTAAAAATTGTCTTCTTCTTTGTAAATTTTAGTGAAATTTTTGATTTCAGGTCTATTTCTGATTAATGCTTTTAAGTAAATTGTTAACTAAAGTATATTTGGTTATAAATTATTAGTCTTTCTATTTTTTTTCTTGTAATTCATCAGAAACATTTCTAACTCTTTCCTAAAAGTAGACATATTTGGAGATATATCTACATGTATTTTTAAAGAATTCTTTAAAAATAAAAAAAATAACTTTGGATGCTTTTTGGGTTATTAAAAGAAGTTATGAGGAATAGGAGTTAAACATTTACTGATATCTTTGATAGTAAATTAAGAAAATAAAGTTAAGAGCAGTTATCTTAATGAGCAAACTTATTGGAACCATAGAATTTTTTAGTCTAACAGAAAGATAATTAATTCATTAACAAGTCTATAAATTTAATTATAACTATTAGGCAGAAATCGTACTCACCTGTATTTCTTTATCAAGATCGAGAATTTATAAAGATGAAATATCATAAATTGAAAAGAAGAATATTTGAAGAGATGGTTTATAAATAAATTAGATAATAGATAGCTCAAAGTGATAACGTGTTTGATAAAGGAATCTATTATAATAACTTTTGAACTATAAAAACTTAATCATAAATAGATTTGAAAACTTATAAATAAATATATCCATAGTTATAAACATTCGCAAGAAAATTATTTCCAAATATTAAAAAATTGTAAAGAAAGAAAAGTTATATTAATCTTATAGTTAAGTAAAAGATTATAGTAATCAATAGTAGATGATGCTCAAGCAGATAACTGAAATGTATAATAAGAAATAAAAAGACTTTTAAAATTCAGTAGTAATAAAAATTCGAAAAAACTATAAAGTGACAAAAAGAATGCTAATAAAAATACAGATGAAATAAAAAGGAAGTCTAAGAATTAAAAAAAAAAGGAAAAGGAAAGTAATCATTAATAGTTGCAAGAGTAAATTGAGAAATATTTTCAAGAAGAAAAAATATTAGAATCATAAAATGTATAATTTAAGAAAATTATATTTTTAACTATAATCATCTGCATGGAATATAATCATTAATTAGAAACGATTATTTATAGCAATTTAGCTTTAAGTTAAATTCTAAATTTTTAATTTTTTAGAATTTTTTGAAGAAATTAAAAATTTAAGTTATTAAATATTTATCTAGCTCAATGTATGAGATAAAATTTTAATCTTTTGAAAAATCAAAAAAAACTCGAAGAAAAATATTAAATAAAAAACATTTTGAAATTAAATTATTTTTTTATAAATAATCTAAAGAATAGATAATTATTATCTAGGAATTATATTAATAACAATAATATTAATTTTGAGTTTTCCGTTTTAGGGATTTCCAATCCCGTCAGGAGGACAGCAGTTCGGGCTCCCTGCTGTTAAATATAAATGTTTGGGACGTCCAATTTTAGCGAGATTGTGAACTCGGGTTTCTCCAGGTTTTCCTTCCTTTTACTTGATATGGTTCCATCTTGATCTTGTATATTGAACCATCCGGGTTGCAATACATTCTTTTCATTCTTGCTTCTTCTTTCTTCTTCTTTTGTTGTTCTTTTATCCAATAGTTTCTTTATTTCTATTAGAATTTCTAACACTTCCGATAAAAATGTCATACGCTTCTCCAGCAGAAACATTTCTTTTTTATTTTGAATAATTTTCCTTGCTTTTTTTGCTCTTTCTAGGCTTCGATTTCCATTTGTATAGCTCCAGTTTCGCTTTAATCTTTCTTAAAAGTTTACAACTTCTCTTCTACTTTTCCGAGTCTGTTATCCAGTTCAGTCTGTTTCTAAAGCTAATTTTAGGATTCGTTAGTCTGACTTTGTGAGATATTCCAAAAGGCGTTAAGATCTCTTTCCAAGGATATAAGTTTTGACTCAATTCTTCTGCTAGGTCTAGCTTTGCCATCAGCATATCATTGTCCTTCTTCAATCTCTTAACCTCTTCCTGGAGGTTTAGTACCACTTTGATGAGCTACTCCATGCTCATCTGACCAGAAGGGTTGAACTCTGATACCTCCTGGTGGAGAACAGACTTCATCTGTTTCCTCGGTTTCTCACTTGAGGTTGGAGTTTCCGTGTGTATATTCTTCAAGGTTGGCTTTCGTTCGTTTTGTTAGATTCCAAGTTGTTAGTTCAGTGTTGGTTAAGGTTGTGATAGAGAAGATTGTTAAGATTATTAAGACTTGGTTTCTTGCTTCCTCCCTTCCTTTTTGGCTTAGGAAGAGGTGGTATAGAAACCTGACTTGAAACCTTCAACCATTTTTTTTAAACTCTAATATTAATAATAATAATAATAATATACTTAAAGTTAGTAGAGTTTTGCATTCTCTGGAATTGCAACCAGTTCCTGCGGACAGTTTTTTTAACGTGGGTGTGATCCACGACCTTTTTATTAAGTGGAAGGTTACCACTGTAACCGTTCAAGTGGTCTTGCAAAAAGCTTTTATTTGAAGATTCCTGTTGGAGTTATTCATAGTTTATTGAGTTGTCTCCATGTTCTTTTTTGCTCTTATTCGTTTATTTTCTTTCATTATCAACAGTTTTTTAAAATACGTTGATTTGATTTGCAACATCAACAAAGTTTGTATTATTGTCTTTATTCCGTTCTTTTTTATGATAATTTATTTTCTAATCTTTTAATGAAACTTGTAGCAATCATTTCTTTTTCTGGATTCAATTCTGTTTTTAATTCTATTGGTATTTTTTCTATTTCCATTTTCGTGTCATATTTAAAGTTTTATTGTGACTAAGTTCAGAGTTGTTCTTCCGTTATCAAATTGCTTTGAATGAGCTGTCTTCTGAGTATTAATAATTCGTTGTTTTAATCCTCTATGCTATTCATTAATTCCCTTATTTTTTCTCCTTAGTTATAAGCTATTTCTTCATACTTTGAAATTAATTTTTACATTTGATCTAGTTAAATTTAAAGTTTTAGATCAGATTCGTTCTTAGGTTATCTTATCTCTATAGATCCTACCATCACTTTACCTTCTGATGACGAACTTGACTCCTCTCGTTGCTATTGTTTTTTCTAAATTTCTTTTGCCGCTTTTCTCTTTAGGTTTTTAAGTTAATTCTTTGAGAGTCGAAGAGATTAATCCATTTTTTATTTCTTAAACTCTAATATTATTATTATTTAGGAATTAAACTTAAATTTATTATATAATTAGTTAATATAACTAAACGTTAATAAAAAAGTTAATATCATAGTAAGCTTTATAAAATTATTTTAAATAGCTTCCTATCTTAACAATAATTTCACAAATAATTAAATCTATAAGAAAATATCTCTATAGTTTATAGAAATTCTAATTAGAAACTTCAGGTAAATCTTTATCTGATTTTAGATCATTTTTAGTTTAAATAGATAATAGAATTAATAAATAGATAATAGAATTAATAAATAATTTATAGAAATAATCTTAAGGCAGTTTGTCCGAGTCGGTTAAGGAGACAGACTTAAGATCTGTTGCACACTAGTGCGCGTGGGTTCGAATCCCACAGCTGCCATTTTATATATAATGTAGTTACTAAATAATTTAAGAGTATGATAGTATAAGAATGATAAGAGGCTCTATGGTGTAAGGGTAGCACGTGGGCCTACGGAGCCCAAAATTGGGGTTCAAATCCCTGTAGAGTCGCTTTTTTTAATTATAATGATTATAATTAAATTTAGCTATATAAAATAATTTATTATAAAGCTAGCCATATACATTATTAACTACATTTAAAATAGTTTAATTAAAGTATTATTATAAATTTTTTATAAAGAAACAAAGCGAAAATCATAGAAAATACCCCCTTATTTTAAATCTATGACAGGCAAGAATCACTTAAATTTATGTAGCTGATATGATATTTAAAACATCGATAAGTAAATTTAAAATTAGATAGAAAGTAAATTATCTTAAAAGAGGTAAAAAGTTAAATGTTCGAGTAAATATATTTCTATAATTTAAGCGGAAAATTGATTGAATAAAGAATTTGGCTATTTAATAAACCATTGCAATTTTTATATAAATTAATTAAGATATTCCTTTTATAGATAATATTTAATATAGAGGGTTTGTTTGTTTATCCTTAAAACTTTTATAGTTATTGAAATGAAATTTATTTATTTATTAAATAATAAAAAATTTATTAATTAATTTTAACTTAAAGAGTTTTGGACGGCAACTTCTTGCAGTTTAACAACACCAACACTCCCTTCATGGGATAATGGGGATATCCTGTTGCTTTCGAAAAAGCAGCTGCCAGGGAGCTCCATCGCTATGGGCAGCCAGGCTTCAAGCCCCTACCAGGAGTGGATAATCAAAAGGAAGGCGTTCCCTTACAAAGGTTGACTTTGACCAGGGACTTTCTCAGCGAAAGGAAAGGAACTTGTTCCTAGCCATAAAACCAGAAAGTATGATTCAGAAGGTCAATCTCAGCTCCACCATCTTTTTAATTATATAATAAAAAAATTAATAACTTTATTATTAATTATAGAAAAAATAAATTAAAATTAGATAAAGCATTTAATAAACTAGAAAACTTAATAAAGGAAAATAATCACTAAATTAATGTAAGACTCATGTAACACTTTAAATATGTAAAACTTTATGATAAAATTATTTCAGGCTTAAAACCATTATTATAACTCTATTTTATTTACTTAATCTCAAAACTCTCTCTTACTATTTATTTTTTAAATGTAAAATTAAATTTATTAATTAAATTTCTTAAGTTTAAATGATTTTTATATTTAATAGATTGAAAAAATGAAGTTATATTGACTATTTATCATATTAAATTAATAATTAATTAAAAGTTTTTAATTTGTATTAATTTATACATTAAGCATTATTATATTCATATATAATAATTAAATTTTCTTAATTAGATAAACTATTATTATTGCTTATAAATCAATTATAAAGAATTTATCTTAATATTTTTAATTATAGCTCCAATTAGATATTTATATAATAAGCATAAAATAGTTTTTAATCTTTATAATGGAAAAAGCATAATTTTAGTATTTCAATTTAAGAAACTTAGAATTTAATTTGATGGATGGATAAAGTCAAATAGTTATTAGTATATCATTCTATCATCTTGAACTTTATGTTTAAAATAGATATTTTTTATTTATAGAAATAAAATAAAAGTTTAATTTTTATATAGCTTTTTCCTATATAAAATATTAATATTCATAATTTAATAGAATTATATTAAAATGCAAGAAAGATAGTGAAGAAATAATGGAAGCATTTCCAAGCATCAAGAAATTTAAGCAAGGCTCTTGTCAATAGAATAGAGCTAAATACTTTTTGAATTATTTAGTAATCAAAATTTTCTAAAATATAAACTATAATTAGAACAAAAAACAGAAGAAAAATAGAATAAATAGAAGATAAATAAAAAAAATTTAAGAATAAATCGATTTGCAAGTTTAATTAGGAAAATATGGTAATGAAACTTTTTTAGTATATATCCATCATTTCTTCCTTTACTCTTTAAAATCTTATATGATTTGGATTTTTTAATTTTCATATCATAGTAAAAACAAGTTTTTTGAAGCATTTTATTTTGGATATTAGTTAATTTATCTTCTATTTTTTGATATTCACTCTCATTATTCCATTATAAATTGGCTCATCTCTTAATTTCTCTAATTAATTTTTTTATAAAATTATTCTTTTATTAAGTTGCGCTGTTTATTCTTTTCATTGATTTTGAAATATTTCAGAAAACGACCATATACCGTTCTTAGTATATTACTGCTCCTTTTTTCTCTCAGCTTTTTTTGAGTTATAAATTTACCTTGTTCAATTTTTATAACTCCTTTTGGAGATTAATAACTATTAGGGCTAATTAAGAAATTTTTATTTGCTCTGTTCAAATGCATTACCATTTTGCTTAATGTTTACATTTCATATTAATTCTTAAGTTTTTCAACATTTTTAGAGTCTTAAATGTTTATTTTGTTTCTTTTCATTTTTCATTATAGTTATTGTTTTAAGGCTAAGAAGAGAGTTAATTAGAAGAGGACATATGGTGAGCTTTTATTCTTCTTTCTTTCTCTCTTTCTTTAGTAGATATTATAAAAGCTTTACTTGAAGTAATTTGTCATCTATTTTCTAAATAGAGGAAATAAAAATCCTTAATAAAAACCAAGACAGAAAAGATGGAATTTTATTAATTTCCATGGAAAAATCTACAAAAGAAATCATTGATTTTAATTAAAAAATAGTACAAAAAAGGATTAAAAATAAAAATAAAATATAAATAATTAAAAATGAAAGAATGTAATGAGGAATTAGAGAAAATATACTGTCTTAAATTAGAATAAGTCTATAAATAAAAACGTTATAAAAAAGATAAAGAGGATATAATAATAAAGATAATTCACTAAGAAATTGAAAATAATAATAAAGACATTGAATGTTCAAATTAAAACTCAGAAACCTTTTTATGTTTATGAAAAAGATAAAGTACTTATAAGAGCATTAAATAACAGAATGCCTTAATTTATATCAACAATAAACATATAAAACAAAAATAATAATTTTTATTTATATTAATCTTAATTTTTACACGGAATATCTCAAATATATTATTAATAAACTTATAAAACCAAATATTGTCAAACATTTCTTATATTTAAAGATATAAATCATAATTATTTAAATTTAACAGGTAGAAAAATTATTAAAGACTAAAGAAATAAATAAAAACATATGAGGTAAAAATGAAAACTTGACTTATGTATTTAAAAATTATGAAAGATATTACTCTAATTAAAAATAAATATAAAAGATGATTGAAATTATAATTTAAAAAAACGGAATAGTCGATTTGCCTTTCTAGAAACTAAAATAGAAAAGCCAAAAGAAAGGAGGGCAAATAAAAATAAAAGTAGATGACTACATCAGAATCTAGTTCTTTCTTCCAAAGATAAAGTGATGGTTGGAATATAATAAATAGAAGAATAAAAAAATGATCCATATTAAAAAATCTAAAATTAAGTCGAACAAATGAAAAAATAAATTTTCCGATATGAAGAAACCATATATAACTAAAGCATATAAATAAGAGAACTTATGAGTAATATTGATTTTCAGGATAATGAATTAACAATCTTAAGAAAATAACTAATATAAAATCAATTAATAACAGAAGAATAATTATGAAGATAATCTTAATCAAAATTACCCAATAATCAAATAATGGAATTAGAAAAAACTCCAACTTAAATAAAAAATAAGAAATCTCATAAATCGAAATTTAAGATTAGAATATAATAAAAAGATTAGAAAGATAGAAACAAGATATTTATAAAAATTAATCAAGATAAGAACTTAAACAATGTTGATAATGCAAATCAAGATTTCATTTATTAAGGAAATGCATAACCTGAAAAAAAACTGAACGAAAAAGAACATGAACTTAAATTAACAAACTTTGAATTACATCAAATGGAATTTATAAGAGAAAAATATTTGTTGGATAGACTGAGAATCAACAGTGGTTACCTACCACTTAATCAAGAAGGTCGTGGTATCCATCCTCGTTAAGAAAATGGCAGCAAGTACTGGTTGAAATCCCAGAGAATTCTAAATTCTTTTTAACATTTAGTTTATAATTAATTAATCAATTAAAATTGATTGAAATTAAACAAAAAGTTCTAAAATATTCTATTTTATAGAAGCTTATAAAGATTAAATGTTCTTTCATCCAAAGGTAAGTTTATGTTTTCCACTTAAATCAATTAATATAAAAATAAATTTAAGCTTGCAATGAGGAAAAATATGAAGAAATCTTTAATCTTTTAAGAATCTGGAAACCTATAAATTGAATTTATATCCTTTATCTATAAGCTTTTGATAATTTGATTTAGTTTCTACGAAGTCATCATATCATTCTAGTATAAATAAGAAAAGCAAAAGTAACATCAAAATCTGATTAATTTCCTTTAGTTTATATGAATTTGTCTTTATATTTTATAAATAAATAAAATGAATATCTAATAATATTCAATTTATCAGATAATCTAAATATTCATGCTATTTGAGTATAATTTTTATAATTGGTTATGAAAGATTGAAAACATTAAATGTTAGCAAATTATCTAGATTTTAATAATAATCCCAAATCTCTTTATTCAAAAATATTCTTTCTAATTATTTTTTCCTTCTCTTTCCTTTCACTCTTTATTTACTTAGCAGAAAGAAAGTTAAGCTTCCTTTTTATAATTTAGAAGATACTTATTAAATATACTTTTAAGGAAAAATAAACTTTAGTATTGTTAAAGAATTTTGCCTAAGAGGGTATAATATAAAAATATAGAAAGATCGAATGAATATAAATTTGTTCTATAGAGTCTAAATAGCTAATAATCCAATTAGTTTATTTTATAATTTTTACTTATTGGTTGCTTAATTTATCACCACTTTCTTGCTTGATATTCTGAATTTAATTTTTTAAATAATAAAGTTTGATTGCTTATATTTAGTTATTGATATAAAAATAGTCTATTATAATTTTTAGTTTCCTCCTTATTTAACTAATTAAGTGATGTCTGATTGTTAGCTGCACGCTAGTAAAATTTATTATTTTAATTATTTTATGTTTCTTAATTTATCCCTGTATGTATAATTAATTAAATAATAGCTTATATTAGTTTATTAAATTTCCTTAGGGTTGCTTAAATGAGATTGAATGTATCATAACAACTATAAATACTCTTCTTAGCGAAAATGTTTATTTGGTATGTATAACTTAAAATACTTATTAGGCTAACTATACTTCTTATATTTTTCAGCTATCTAGTTTACTCACTTTATTATATAAGGTTTCTGAGTAAGAATCCTTAGAAAGAATGAAAAGTGATTATTTCATCTTAAAATAAATAGGTGATATATAAGAGCATCTAAATAAAATTAAAGCTATGCTTTATTAAAGTTTACTAAGTATATAATGGTAATTAAAGGAAGCTAAAATAGATGCTTAGATTAACTAAATAATTAGAAGCTATTTAATTAAAAGTAAACAGTAACTTTGAAAATAGCTAATAGACATATAAAACAACTATAATAGTTGATAGATTAAATATTAAATTAAAGGTATTAGTTATTTATTTTAATTACACTAATAATTTATTAGAAATATTTACTAATTTAAGCTTCCTTTAATAAATGAAAGCTAAATTATCTATATTGCTAATTATTTTAGTTATAGTCAAGGTAAAAGCTTTAAAAATAGTTTTTATTTACGAACAATCTTAGGATGTCAACGCTTCTAAAGAGGAAAAGGAAGAAACTTTAAGCAACCACTTTTAAAATATGCAAAGGTTTAGAAATTAAGATATATAACTAGAATTTTAGTAAATAAAGATAAATAGAATTATAACTAAAAACTTTAACTATTTTACATTAAAGTGAGAGAAATTATAACTAGACATGATCATTGATATGATAAAAAGCTACCAACTTACCTATTTAATTTCTATTTGAGCTCATTAAAATAAGATAATTCACATAGTTTCAAAGGAGTAAAATAACAAAATTATTTAAAATAGTAAGTTCAGTCATTTTATCCTTCCTTCAACTGAATCTCTTACTAAAGTAATAATAAAGTTCTTAGAATAGTTTAAATGAAAATCTTTGGGATACTTCTCAGATTAATTTACAGGTAGTGAACCTTCAATAATTTAATCAGCTCTAAGAAATTTAGAATATTAATGAATAATTCCTGCTTTTGGCATTGAAAAGATAAATATTGGAATTATTTCTTAAGATATTTAAATAAAAGGAATAAGGAAATTTTATAGTACTATCAGCTATAACTTTGAATCCTTTTTAAATTTGATTTTGCAATAAAACTATGAAATAAAAGCTTTTATAATGAATATTTAAAACTCCTGGTAAATCTGGAATTTACATGATATCTAGACTATAAACGGATTCGTAGGTTTTAGCTTTGGAACGGAAATTACTAGGAATGAGATAGAATACTAACTTCATTGTATAGACCTATTTTTAGAGTAAATTGCAAAGGCATTAAAAGAGTAGAAATATATCAACAATGAATTAGTGAATGGCTTGATATAGAAGCTATTTTCTAGTCAAAGTATTTAGCTTTAAATTTTGAATGTACAACTTAATAAAGTTAAAGTAGTGGGAATCGTTAATTTAACTTCCATAGTGTATTAGGAATAAATAATTTGGCCTGATGGAACTACTAACATACCAGACAATAGTTTAATTGAAATTCCAATTAGCATGGTAGCGGACAAAAAAAATCCTGATGGAGTTGACGTGTCATGAGTAACTTATTACTATTGAGGTAGAGAATATGGTGTTTATTATGTTAATAATGTAAATAGCATAATGCCCTATTATAGCTTAAAATAGACCAATATTTTTACAGGAGCTGAGTATTTTGATTATGATTATGTCTACAAAGAATGAAGCTAAAAGAAGTAAGAATATGGTCTACTTCATTACATGCCAGAAACAAGTTCTAATTCTATAGATCTTTATCACTTTTCGAATAGCAAAAACTTTACTATAACATGTATCTCTGGTGATAAGCAGCTCCTGATTTATCAAATAAATAAAAATATCCATATTTTGTACGATCAATTCCTTCAGATGCATATTCAGCAGTTTTAGTTGCAAGAACATGTTATATGTAAGGATGAACAAAAGTAGGAGTAATTTATTAGGATACAGCTTGACAAAAGGGAATATATGATTACTTTGTTAAAGAATCAAGTCACTTCAGTATAAGCATAGCTAATTAAAATAGAGTAGTAGGTGACATTAAGTCCTAGACTAGCAATGAATCATGAAAAGATATAGTAAAGGAAATATACTAGAAGACTAGAGTTGTTTTGATTATTGTTTATGAAGATGATGCCAAAATCATAATAAAGCAGTTTTATGAATAGGGGGCGAGAGAAGGAGACTTTTTATTCATTTCTTTTTCCTGACTAACCGAAAATTTTGTTTCATAAGACAAAGAAGTAAGTAAGATTCAAGCAGTAGTAAAAGGAGCAATATAATTTACTCCTGCTTATTTATAGGGAGATTTTGGGTAAGTATAAAAAAAATAAATTTAGGAAGTATTTTAACACCGAGCAGTTAACTAATTATGCCTTCACAGAATTCGATGCTCTTCTTTTGGGAGTTCATGCTTTGCAAAGTTTGATAAATAAAGGATAAAATTACAAGAAATAGGAAAATATCATAGAGGCAGTTAGAAATACTAAATTCATAGGAGCAACAGGGAAAGTAAGTATCGAATCAACTTCGAATGATAGATCTGCACTACCATGAAGTATAGAAAACTATCGGAAAAATGAAAAAGGGATTTGAAGCATTTAAACTATTGGAGTTTATTGTTTAACATGTGATGTCATTTTTAATTTCGAAAAGCCTTTTATGTGAGGAGATGGAAGTACAGGAAGTTTTGAAGATAATTGAAATTTAGAATGTCCCCTTTAAAGAAAGAGAAAGACAAACATTTACGTAAGGTGAAATAATTTAATACGTAGCTTCACTTAGCATGCTAATATTAGTTATTTCAATTTCTTTTTGAGAGATAAGAAAAAGAAGTGACTATTAATTTGTTAAACTGAAGAGAGTATTTGTAATGTCCAGTTGGGATTTTATTTACATTTTTCATATTCTTTTATATACTTTGCAAATCGCTTCAGTTGGTCCAAACTTCTCTGATTATAGTTATTTAGCAGAATTTATTGTAAGCTGTGCAAAACTTGATTTCGTAAATATTTTTGGAGGAGTCTCATAACAAGCAATACTCCAATCAATTAGTTGCATGTGTCATAGCTTCTTTGTGATTAATTAGCCTTTTGAGTATTATTCGAAAGTTAGAGTTTTCCAATAAATTATTTCTTTATTTAATTGGAAGTATTTCGTATTATTTAGGCCCGTTTCTAACTTACAGCTTTTTCCTACCTCTGAACTGAAACTTTATGGATTTATTTATCTGCGTTGAAGGCTTTGACTAAAATCATAATGGATCTCTCGAATTTTTCCGAGTCATTTCACTATAAAGATTGTAACTGAAAATGTTGATAAGGGCAGTCACCTCTTTTTCGTAATAATGTGCTCTATTTCTTTCATTATCTATACAATCTTAGGAACTAAAACCCTTCTAATGTGATAAGAACTATATGGATACTTAAACAAGATAAAGTACAAAAAACAATGACTAATAAGCTTTAGAGTGTTCTAGTTTATTCTAGTTACTTTGAATTTACTAGTAGAAAGGTAGAACAAATAGTCCATGCTGTGCTTTATTTAGTTATATTAGCTTTTCTTTTCCTCTATATTTACAAGACATAGCCTTGCTGCTACCCTAAACTAAATTCTTGAATGCTAATTTTTCTTGGTTGCAATTTTTGAATTTCAATAGTATAAATTCTTGAATGGAAGTTACTTCTAATGAATTTCTTAAAAATATCTATATTTTAGTAAATGGGATAGGATGTATCTTAATAATTTTAATAGGATTTAGATTATAATTGAAATAAAAAACCTTAATTACTATCTTTGAGTTAGACGAAACTTATTTATTCAGATGAACCTTTTAATGCAAGAGAGATTAAAATTTGCTACCTAAATACATTATGAATCAGTCTATTTTCCTTAATTTTAGATAATTCTTAGCTTTTAAGATACTAAATGATGAAAATTTTTTGTTTGAGTAAGAAAATTTTTCTCTTAAGCTTTATTTATATCACAACGTTATAAATAATGAATAGAACTAGTTCTTATTTTAAGAATAATAAACCATTAATCTTTCAGAGCTAACTAGCAATTTGAAAAATATTAAAGGAAACCAAAATATAAATCTGGAAGAAACAGAAGAACAATTAAAAAAAAAGTGGGATTCTAAAGCATATCCTCCTGCTGCATCTTCAATAAAAAGCGAATAATTAAAAGTTAATATTGAGCATAGTAGCTCAATTAAAAGGTTTTAACTTTTAAATGTATAAAATGAAAAATAAATAAAAAAACTTAAGCGAGAGCGAAGACGAATAGACAGATAAAGCACTGGAGTAAGAATAAGCTTTGATATTAACTTAATAATTGTTTAATAACTTAAATTAAGTTGCATTTTTATAAGATATATAAAACAATTATCTCTGTAACTAAGGTTCTTAACCTTAATAGCATCTATCTGATAATTGTCTCTTGGTATTATATCTTTAATAATATTGGCATATAAATAAGATTATCTTTATGCAATGTATAAAATGAAATAAAAGTTTAATAAATAAAGGGAAGATAAATTGAAAATAAGGAAATGCTTAACTTTATAAAAATAATAAAGGAATAATATATAAAAAGCTTATAATCATTTAATATACTTTTCAAACATTTAAGTTTTACTATAAAACATAACTATATAAGTAAAATTTAATTACTAAATTATAAGATTAAGTCTTTATTATAAACAACCACTTAATAAACTTAAACATTAAAGATTCTGGATTCATCTTAAACTAAAGTAAATAATAAGCAATGAAAAGCTAGATTTTAATGTAAGATGCTAATTATAAGAATAAACCAAATGTTTTTATAAGCTATTTTAATTGCTAGCAAAGTAACTAATATAAAAGAAAATACTTAGGATATATATCTAAATAAATATAGGTATTTTTAATTTGCTGGAAGCTAATATTAAATATTCTAGCTTATTGTTAAATTTATCTAGCTATTTTAAAGAAATTTTAACTATGAAATATGATAAAACTTTAAAATCATTTATTTAGGAAATATTTTACACATTTCTTATATGAACTTCAAATGAACAAATTATAAATCCTTAGGATCATATTAGCTTACTAATTAAGTATTTTCAGATTATTCTTAGATACTCTTTAATTAGGAGATTATATTATATGAAAATATTTATATGCTTACCTGAATAAAGTATAGCATATAATCTATATAAATCTAAGAAATTTTATTTTAAGTCTAATTATGTAGGAAAATAAAAATTTGAATTAAATTAGGGAGAAAGTGCTAGTGTTTGAAATATTTAGCTAAAAGCATTATATAAATAAAATAACTTGTAATTAAAATAATTTAGTAAGGAAATCTATAATTAATAGTAAATGTATACAATTTATTTATCATATATCTAGAAGAAATATTATTATTAAAACTACCTATAACCTAATATCCCTTTAATAGTTTAAGAATAGCTTTATCTACATTTAAACCATAATTTAGTAATACTGTATGATTCTCTTAAGAAAGGAAATAATTAAACTTTAGGATTCTTAAATGAAGATTTCTTTGGCTATTATAATTAATTATTATGTTTTAGACAGTAAATCTTTAATTATAACGATAAGCTTTTTATTTATTTTAACTTATTTCTATTTGTCTATTTGTTATAATATAGCTTTATAAAAGGTGGTTAAAATCTAAGAAATGGTATTACATTTATAGTAATGAGATTAGGGAGTTAAATAATAAAATAGATATAAATGGGGGAGTGTAATATAATAAAATTTAATAATAAAGCTGTGATTTTAGAAATAAAGATAGTATAAATTAATTATTTATCTATTAAGTTAAAATAGACTTAACTAAATAATTTTAGTCATATTTATAAGAAAGTCTAAGATATGTGAAATTAAAATAAAGCTAATTCTCAATTAACTATTTTTATAAAACTGTATAGGATTTATTAAATCTACAATTTCTAAAATAAAACCAAGCAACAATTAATTAAAATAAACCTATGATATAGGTTAAAGCTATGCAAACCTAAAAAAGAAATCAACTTTACTGTAAGTATTGATTAATAGAAACTTTTAATTATTCCAGAAACTAAGTTATTTCTATTAGACAAATAAGTATGCTAACTTTATTAAGAAATATAAATTTATTATTTAAATAATTTAGTTAATTATATATAGTAGATACCTCTATGCTTAGCTATTAATTATATTTATTAGGTATTATTGCTATTAATTTTTAAACTTAC
>CAMPDV010005309.1:0-29349 GCA_946699065.1 Loxodes magnus
GCTAATATTATTCTTTGATATTAAATAAATTTATAAGCTAATTTTAATTATTGCTAAGTTAACTTATGATTCATTTATTTATTTTAATTATAATATCATTATACATTATTTATAATCTTTATTATTTACAATGCTACCAATATTATTAATAGATATACAAATATAATATCAACCAATAAATATACTAACTTAATACAATTAGATGTCTAATTCTTATATAATTCAACTAAATATCAACTATTATAATACTTAAGGATAATCTAACCTATATCATTAGCTATACTATTGTATACTTTCAAATTTCATTATATTATTTTTCGCCTTTCAGCTTAATAAAAATTATTTTTTATGATATCACTCTCCTTCTTAAACTCTTTGGCCTTCATTATTGTTATGATTTTACTTTATTGTTTTATTGCTTTGTTTCTCTTCTTCTTTAATCTTTGTTCAAATTAAAAATAATTATTTTAACTCTTCTTTATTCTCATATTACTAATGGATTTAGTTTTCGCTCATTCATTCCTAAAATCAAGTTATTTGTTAATGTTTTTGTTTTATTCTAGACCATGTTTTTTTTATCTTAAGATCAATATCTTCTAATATTTATTTATTCTTTTTTGTTTCTTTATTTATTAAAAGTTGATTATATTCTAGCATCTCTTTCATGTTTTTTTCTATTTTTATTTGATATTTATTATTTCCTTCTTTTCAGATTTATGTTTGTGCTTAGATTTTATAATGTTTTTTGTATCTGAAGACTGTTTTCTTATATAATTTATCTGTAATATTAGCAATCAAAGACGTGTTCAAATTTTTCTTATTGCTTACAAAAGCATAATATTTACTCTTAATCAATGTGTCTTTCTGAGAGATCGGTTCTAAAAAATATTTATTGTATTCTAAGTATATAAATTAATTTTTATTATTTTATTAATTCTTTGTTTGTTGTTATATAAATAATTTTTTTTATTTAATCTCATTTTTATATTGTTTATAAATTATTTTCGCTGTTTTCATTTCTTATATTCACTTTTTTATTTCCTTGAAGAATTTTATTTGTATTTTTTTAGATTTCTTTAGTATAATTTTTTCTGTTAAGATATTTATTCATTGTTTATTTCATAGAATTTTTCAATTTTTTTAATGCTTTTTTATATTTTGAGTTCTATTTTTAACTCTGTTTGAAAATTTATTAGAATTTTGTATCTTATCGGCTTTTTTCTTTTTCTCGATCATTTCTGAATTAATCTTATAACTTCTTGGAGAATTTTAAAAATCTTTATGCTGTTGAATCTTCAAATTTATATCAGTTAAAATCTGAATATTGTATTTCTTTAAATGATGCTTGTGGAATTTTCAAATATTTTCTTATGATTTATCTTTGTGCTATTTAAATTTTATTTTTTCATTTTGTAATTCCTACTTAAATACTATATGGGATTAATTCCGAGCATTATTCTAGTTTTGGCATTATAAATAATTTGAATAAGTTCTTAAAGTTAATTGGCTATGTTTTGTTATAGTTTTTAAAGAATTAGGATTAGAATATAAATATAAATATCGATTATTAAAATTTCTTAGAGAGCTACTCAATCTGAGCCTTTTCTTCATTAAGTTAGTTTATTTGATATCCTAGGTATTAAATTTATTATTTCTATTAAATTTTTTTCCCTAATAGAAAAGACCAATCTCTTTGTTCTTTGCGTTTTTATTCTTGAGTATTTATATAAATTCGCATTTCTCCGCGTTAATATTAAGTCTTATTAATTTAAAATTTTTTCAGTTTCGTTTAATAAAATTTACATATTTTTTTGGTTATTTGATATTAGTACTAAATCATCTGCTCAAACAAGTTTAGCATGATAAATTTTTTGAATTTTGTGACCTAGATTTTCATATTTATCTAAATTTCTTAATACTATATCATAGTATATTAATAGTGGTCCACTTTAACTGCCTTGTAAGATTCCATTTACTTACCGAATTTTTCTTGTTATTTCTTCATAAAGATAGAAGTGTATTTATACTTTCTAATAAGTATCTTTTATTATATCAATTATATTTTACGAAATGTTTAATCTTTTCATCTAATCAAATAAAAATTCACGATTTTTTTATCGAAGATTTTTCTAAATAAATCAATGTGATTAATAAGTTTTAATTTTCTTTTTTCTTTTTATTTTTATAGTTTTCTATTACTTGTAATAATTATCATATATTATTAGCCGTTTGCATCTTTTTTATAAATCCTTTTTAATATTTATTTAATATTTATTTGATAAATTATAAATATCTACTAAATTTAAGCATAAGTCTTTTAAAAAGCACATAAATCAAATTTAAATAAGCTGCAAGAGTATTAAAATTCATTATCTAAATTTTAAGAAATCCTTCAAGGTAATTTTTTGACTTGCTAATTGAGTTCTTTATTTTCCTTTATATTACTTATAAAAGGAAGGAGCCTTACATGAAATAAGAAAAAATAAAAAAAGTTTACGATAATTCTAAGAAACTAAAATAATAAACTTTTTAAAATAATGATCTATAATTGAAAGATAGTTAATATGAACAAAATTAAAAATAACTGTGATGCGTATTGAATAATATAGTCAATTAAAAGAAAACAATCCATAAAAGCTAGATGTTTATTTGGAAAATAATTTATGGAAAAATTTATTAAAGCTATAGTAAAAAAAATTATTAGTTTATACTTTTGGAATGTGAATTAGATTTTTTTTTTGAATTAAAATCTTATAAATCTTATTTTTTAGAGAATACAATTTTCTAGATATCTTTCATTATTAAAAATTTTTAAAACATGTTTCTATGTTTCTAAGGATTCTAATTATTATACCTAAGGTTTTATTTTAAATGAAATATTTGCATGTATTGTTGATTTATTTTTATTTTTGTTTAAATTATTTAAAATTATTACATCTATCTAAAATAGCATCTTTAGATTTATATAAGAACTAGATAAAGGAAATAAACATAAATTTATTTTTCGTTAAATCTTTAATGAGCAAATTAATTATTTAATAGCTTATACTTATTTAAAATTCCTTAAAGCTCTAAACAGAGCATTTGCTTAGATATGTAATTTATTCATTTTGCTCTGCTTATCTAAATTTTAATTTCTTAACTATTACCACATCTAAATTAAGCTTCATACTTTTTATTTTCTATTTCATAATTTAATTTAGCTTTGCTTCTCTTAGGAAAGCATTAAAGAATAATAAGCTTTAATATCCATATTAAATAATTAACCTTTGGATTTCATTATGAATTTATACTTTTAGCTTATTTAAATATGAATAACTAGTCTATTAATAATTTTAAAATTCCTTTAAATTTATTTGTAATGATATTTTAAGTAAAGGGATTTTAAATAAATAATAATAGCACTCTTTTATTTATAATAAGTATCTAAAGGTAATATCTCTTCTCTTTATAAAGAAGAGTTTGCTTATAATAGCTCCAATTTACCTTATAGTTTTCTAAATTATTTAGTTAGTATAATTTAACTAGTTTCTTATATTTTATTTTTGCTAGTAGATTATTTCATATTTTAAGCTGCTTAGATAATTTATACAATTTGATATAGAACTTATTAATTAAATATAGCCAAATAATTTAAATGATGGCTTTAATTCTTTATTTATTTCCCAAAAAGATAATTATTTCCAAGATACTTTTATTATTATTTTTCTATGATATAACTTCTGCTCTGTCCATTTCAAAAAAACAGCTATTTCTTTTAAAATTTAGTCTTTAGTTATTTTTATACTTGAGTAATGGATCTCAAAACTAATAATTAGAATGAATAGATAATTTATTAATGTAGAATCTTATTAATTTGATAAAGTTTAAATAGGAATATTTTAGAAGATATAGAGAATTTTATCTTAATACCAATCAAAATTATTTAAGCTCTTAATAGTTTATAAATGTACTGTCTACACTCTTTATGAGTATTTAAGATGCTAGATTGTTAATTGATTCTCCTGCTACAATCAAAGCCTAATTTTTTGAAATAAATAAGTTGTAAAGCTAGCTCTGTTTTTTTTTTAGAGCGATTATTTATGAAAATATGTATGAAAATTAAAAGTTAAATTGCTAAAGTTTAGGTAATAACTTTATATTTTTCCTATTAAAGTATTTTTAAGGTATATAAGATTTATTAGCCTTAGTATAAATAATGTGTATTAGCCTGTTTAATTTATAAGTTCCTTCAATCATACCAATATTTCTTCGCTTACATATAGGATAATCTTATTTTAAAGTTTAGCTTCATTTATCATATTTCACTTAGAGGTATCAACTCAAAGAAAACTTGGCCTTTAAAAATGACACAAATAAAATTATTTTAGCTAAATTAATTTTATCTTTAATTAACTTTTGATTCTAAGAGATTGAGAAAAGACAGCAGCATCACTAAAGTTTGTTAGCTGAATTAAGATATAAATTTAATAAAATAAATTAATCACTCTAGTGAGATTCTTAGAACTTAAACTATATACGAGAATTGCTACTAGGCTTTTAAGTTACTCTAAGTATTGCTTATATAATAAAGGTAAGCTAATGATATAGCTAAGAATTAGTAATATTAAGTTATAAGGTATTTTGCTTTTATTTAAACTAATATCTTAATTAATAGAGTGTATTATAAACCATTTAATACTTCTTTATTAGTTATACTTTTATCTGTCTTAGTCTTTAAGTAGTGTCTAAGTTATTTTAACTAAATTTAGTGTTATGCAAGTAATAAATCTCTAGGTATATTTTGCGTGATAAATAAAATAAAGGAACTAAAATAGCATGAGTAAATGTATTAAAAATGAAGTAATTTATAGATATACACATGCTAAAGCTACTAAGGTATTATAGATTATTACATTTACTATTATTTTAGTTATTTATGAAAAACAGACTTCAGTTAGTACTTTTAACAGAATGTATTAAACTAAATACCCTTATTTTAAAATTAAATGTGGTGAAGCTTATTTCTTATTTATATAAGAAATACTGACTATTTTAGAGTAAACATAATTAAGGTATTTATGATAAACAATTTAAGTTTAATAAATTAAAAGTATTTAAATTAATAATTAGTAATTATAGCTTAGATGCTAATCTTAAATTAGATACAATGCAATTAGTTATAATTATAGTCCTATTATTATTAACAGACAATCAAATATACTAAAAACATTCAAAACTAAGAATTTTAACTTTAGCTTATATTTACTAGCCTCTAGAAATATTAGTTATTTAATAGCTTTAGTTATAAAATTTCTATTGGCTAAGAATAGATAAAAGCTATTATATTTTAATGAAAATATTTATTTAGAAGTTTATTACTAACTTGATAAAAAGCAGCTTATTACATAGATAAGCTATTTATTTTAAAAAAGTCAATTATTAACTTAGACCAATTATGATTAAATCAATTATTTTATAAATTTAAATCAGCATTTTTCATCTATTCCAAACTAGCATTTAGACTAATTCTCATATTCTTGAGTATAAACTTGAATTTCTTTTGTTTACATTACATTTTACTTACTTTCATCAATAGCTGAAGGAATAACTAAAGAATATTTCTGGATATTTAATAAGCTAATATAGCCACTTTGATTCTTTAATGCTTATTCTTTATTTTGCTACTTTAAGAGGTTTAGGTTTGATGAAAGTGGAGAAATCCTTTCTGGATAATCCTCATATAATTCCTCGAGAGAAAATGATTAAGCAATCTATGAAATTTTTATTCTTTATTTGAGTTTTTGCCTAGCTTTTTATATTGAAAATACTTTTCTAGTTTAAGTCTTAAATATAGGAATTAACTAATATTACTCTTTCCATTTATTTAATTTGTTTATTAAGGTCTTTTAATCACCCTCTTTTTATTTCTTTTTTAAAGAATTCTTTATTCTACCTTTCAACTTCTCTATGAAGCTCATCGATTTTCCTAAAACACTCATTAACCCAAAAATTGATCCTATAATTGTTGTGAGCAAGTTAACTCAGGAAGTTTTTAGAATTTATCGAGTCATTAATGAACTTTCACTTGGCTTAAAGTTTATTCTTGCATATAAATCGGAAGTAAACTGCATTTCATAATTTGTATACTAAGTTCCTTTACTTATGTATCCTGTACTCATCACATGATATCCTGTGTCTCCATTATGTGCTAATTCATTTGGATTATTTGATTCGAAAGCAGAAGCTATTGTTAGAATCTCAAGTATGGTTGGTTCTGGTTTTCTGAATACCATTTCTTTATCAGGATTAATAGTAATATTTATGCTTGAAACTTCTTTAGGAATAGAGGAAGTTGTAGTAACATTAAACTAAACAGATGAGGCATAAGATCTTTCTTCCTTTAGATTGAATTAGATGTATGAAAGTTCATTTATTTCACACTTCTTGCATGTTTTTTTTACATAGCAGTTTCTATTTACCATTTAGCATTGAAACTAAGCTCCTTCCATATCGTCACTAACTGATGTTATTCCACTTCACTCGAAACTGATGTCTTTATGGCATTCTGAGTATTCTTATTGTTTCTCAGTTTAGCACTATCCACTATAAGATTCGAATTTTACTATAAATTATAGATTTGACTTAATTGTAGGGTAACTTTCTTTTAAAATAAGATAGGGAATGAGAGCTTTACTTTCTACAATATTATCAAGAGTAAAACTTATTAAGTTATTTAATACAAATGCAATTGCTAGCACACCAAAAAAGGTCGAAAAGAATCCACCTATAGACGTTTTTTTTTAGTTTCATAAACTACCCAAAAACATAGTTGGGACTTTTATCATACATATCAATCACTTTTATTTTTTTTCGAGACTCTTTCTTGATTAAAAACAGAAAATTTATAAAGATAAATTATTAGGACTAGTACTATAATTATATAGTAGTTATAATGCTAAACTTCATCAGCTTTACCTTAATAACTTTAAGGTTATTTTGATTATTCCTCTTTTTATTTCTAGCTATTGATTGGAAGAGTAGATCCAATAGGACACTCTAAATAGTTTGGACATTCTATACAAAATTCAGCTCCTTCTTTATCATTATAGAATCCATTTGCACAAGGTTAGCACTATCTTTCAGAAGAAGCTCCTAGAATAGGTTACTCCATTCCTTTAGGACATTTATTGCATTTATTACTTTATTTTGTATAAGTGCCACGAGGACAAAGCCAACATTCTCCATTTTAATCTTCATAAGTTCCATAGCTACAAGGCCATCCACATAAAGTTAAGTTAGGACTACAGTTTCGAGGAATACTGTAAATTCAAAATTAGTTTATGGATTTTTTGGTTATACTATAACCTCCTCGGACAAAAACTCCGCCAAAGTACATTAGCATTCTCTTATAATAAATCATGGCATGACCCCAAACTGGATTCATTTTATCACTAGCTTCGATTACTTAATTTTCTTTTCGCTGTTTTAAATCTATTAGGATCATATCATTTAAAGATTATAATCCTCGGTGTAATCCTCCATAAATGGCCATAAAATTATCAACTGCACTAAATGCATTTATTCCACGATTCTCAGATACTACTCAATCTTCTCGAAATTGGAATGTTTAGAGATCGTAAGTATAAATATATGGATTATCAGAATCCTGTAAATTAGTGCCTAGTGAAATGTATAGAACATTTTCATACTCATAAAGGCTACAATGTATTATTTTTCTAGGATAATCTTAATCTTTGTTGAGATGCAGTCATATATTGGATCCTAAGTCAATTACCATAGTTGGTTGATTTCTCCTGAAAAGGTTTATCCACCAAACATGTAGAAATATTTTCCAACAATTGTACCACAGGTAAATTTTCTTGGAGTTGGAGGGTTTTTTTATGAGACTAATTCTCACGTTCTACTAATTGTGTCGTACTTGTACATATCATTTAACATTGCTGACTATCCTTAACCCCCTCATATTGTCAAAAAGTTTCCATTCTGAGTAGCGATATGCCCGAATCTTGCCTGCGGTAAGGATCCAAACACTTGGACTTACTACCACATCCAATTTTCTAAATCTAGCTTCCAAATATTGTTAATTAACTATTATTCTGAGTTTATACCTCCAAACACATAGGCACTTCCAGAGATTACATTCATTGTGTGAAAGTGCACAGGTTCGGGAAAATCGATACTATCCTAGATTATTTCTCACTCTAATTTTGGTTTTTACAAGTCTAAATAAACTACATCATTTTTTATGCCTGCAAAAGATCAACCTCCTATCATTCATATTTTATTATTGCTGCATTCTGTGAAAGATGAATCTCTTCTGAAATAATCTCAATTTTAAACATCTAATAGCTTTCAGATAAAACTGTCGTGATTCGAGTAGTCAAGTTCTCACAGTTCTCCGACATCATCCAATAAAGTATCAGATCATCCTGAAACTCTGTATATCTTTTTTTTCTTTTAATTTAAACATTTAGAAGTTAAGTATTGTAATTGAGGCAATTAATTCAATTCTATTTTTCTTCAAACTAAGGTTGTTAAATTTAAAAAGTAAATATTTTCATCATTTCACGCTCCTGAACCTAAGACAATCAGTTAGTTATCATCATAAAAAATTGGAGCTTCATTTTATTCTATTGGAGGGCTTCCAGTGGTATTTAGTTCTATTCATTCATTCAGCCTAGAATTATAGACTCAAACATCGTTAACATATAAATTTCATATGCTTCCTCCAAAGATATATAGGAGATAGCTTCCATCTTCCTGCTATACTAAATCTGAAGTATGTCCTGATCTGGGTAAAGGTTTTTTACCGTAAGTAATAATTTGCTATCATTCATAATTTTGCGTAGAGAAGGATCATAAATCGTTATGAATGCCATATGCTGATTATCCTCCAAATATAATCATTATTTCTTAATCTTCTACTCATTATGAAGTACCTTAAAATCTAGGTTCAGGATTTACTTAACTTGATACTGGCATTTAACTTCATTTGCTTTTTGTTAAATCAAACATTCAAACATCATTGAAAATTACGCTTTTATCCCCCCCTTTCCCATAGAAATTAAAATAAAGTTTTACTTCTAACTATATGCTCCATAAAATAAGAAGCGTCTTGTCGGAGGAGTAGAACTCTCAGGGAATAATCTTCATTAAGCTTAAGAAAGTGAAAGCAACAGCCAAATAATAAGAATCGACATTTTTGGTTGCATAAGAAACTAAATAATTAAATTAAAGTTAACTATAACTTCTTAAAGCTAAAGCTGAAATTCTCTTTAAAAGAAGCCTTCATTTTAAATAAATGAAATGACAATAAACTAGAACTATACAAGCATCACAATTAATTAGAAAATACTTAGTCTTTTGATAATCTATTTATGGATACATTCTAGCGAGTTTTTTGCTTGGACTAAGCACCAATAAAACTAAATTTTAATTTATAGCTTGTATTTGATTTAATATAATGTTTTGAGTTTACTAAGCATGTAAGTAATTTAAATAAAAGATATCCTATTTATATTTATTTATCTAAATACTTCTGAAGATTATTCTTTTAAAGCAGACCAATAAAGATTTTATAGCTATTAAATAAAATTCTGAATTAGATTTTATTTTAAAAGCTATCAAAGTGCTTAGTTATTTAATTAATGTCTAAAATTCATAAATCTTAAGGGTTTCTGAAAATTAATTAAAAATGCTTTAATATACCTAAGAAATATTTAGATGACTAATATTTTGTTTTGAAAGCTTTGTGATAAACAAGCTTTTTATTAAGTCCAAAAAGTGGAAAATAAAAAAGAAATTGATTGATTGCTAAATATACTAAGCTATTGATGACGGAAGCTTAAAATTATAAGCTATTCAGCAAGTTTTCTTATAGTTAGCTCTTAGCTAGCATTTAAATAAAGGAAAAGGTAAGGATAAATGAACAACTAGATTAATGGTTCTAAATTTAAAAAATAAACCGAAGTAGTTTGTTATATGAATGCTTCATAATTTATTTTTAAATTTAAATTAGCTAAATAAAATTTAACTTAAATGCTTAATTAAGTTTTACCTAACACTCTATTATTAACCAACTCTCCTTCCTATTATTTTTATTATAATCTTAGTTAGAAATTAAATTGTCAAGTTTGATTTAACTGACTCATAAATAAAGGAATGTTCATGTATGCTATAGGTATGCTTATAATAATTAAAGTTCATATATGAACTAAAGTACCTATAACTATTAAACTTTAACTGGATACTGTTTAAAAAGGGATTAGAGTTATCTTAGCAACTTAATTTACACTTTAAAGCTGTGGATCTTTTTCATAATAAATGATAAAGTGTTGATTATGCTAAAGCAATAACTATAAATAAATATTTCAGAAGCATAAGATTTACTTTAAAATGTTGAGTATATAAATAAAAATAAAAATAAAAAGATAAATGATTAGAGTATCTATAAGCGAATTAATATATCTCTAGTTTTATAGTTATTTAAATCTCTATTTATTTTCAAATAATATAAAGTCAAATTACCTTATAGTTATAAATTATTTTCTATACAAAAGGTATAAATCAATTATACTACTATATACTCATTATTTGAGACTTATGAACAAGAAAATTAAATGAAGTGTATATTGCTAATTTAAAACAAAAAGGATGAATAAGCAATAGTGGAATTCCAAGATAAGTGATAAAAGAAAGAAGATATATTTATAAAATTATTTTGATGAAATGTGTCTTATGATTTAGGTTATATTAATACTTTTTAGTCTAAAACTTAAATCTTCATAGCACTTTTAAATGAATATCTAGATTGACTTTTGTTTTTAGAATACCTACTTTAAAATAATAACTTTCATAAAATTTTAAATAGCTTTTCTTAATAGTTTACTTGATTTAAAAAATATATAAGAGATAAAAATTAAGTTTTAAGCAATGACTAATAATTGGGTGTTAGATAGACATAATTTAGTTTTAAGAAAGATACTAAAATTTATTTGTTTAAAGAATAGAAATAAAAACTTTTATCTAAATGCTTCTCTTTATTTATCATATTAAATGTCTTTTTAGTTATAATTAAATCAGAAACTTCATACAATAAATCTTTTTTTAAGTTAATTATAGTAATTTTAACTAAGATTTATTTTCATTAATATATCTAAATCACATTTCATATTTATGGAAAATGCTAATAATAATAATAAAAACAAAAATCTCTTTTAAATTATATTAAAAAGAAATATAGCATCTTTAGTTTTTAATTATAATGAAAGTCTCTATTTATATACTAAATCATTTACAGCCCCTTATATTTATCTTTAGTTAATTAATAATTTTCATAAAAAGCTATAAATAAACAAAAATACCTATTTGATTATGAAGAATTACATGACTAAATACAATTAAAGTAATTATCAACACTAATCCTTTCTATTACTTCATAAAGTATAAGAACTATTAATTTTTAAAAAGGTATTTATATATCTTAACTAAGCTTATATAATTAAGAAACATTTTTCTATTGTTAACCGATAAAGGTAAGGATGTCTGAATACCTTACTAGCTATTTACTTTGATTTAAAAAACTTATTTCTAGGTAAAATTATTTAAGTTTAGTAATTTGAATCTGCTCATATAATGAATAAACAAATCTTATGATATTTTTATTTTTAAATTTTTTCTTTAATAAATAAATATAACTACGCTAATTATTTAATTAATCTAGTTAATAAGCAACAATAAATTATTATAACACTATTTAAGATATAAGTATATCATTAAAATTAGATATATAAGCTTATAAATAATTGCCTTATAGGCTGAATTTAATCTAATGTTTTATGATATAAATCAATAAATAATGCATAAAGCAATTTATTTTATTTCGTATTTCAACATTATCTAAGATATTTTAGTTGTTTAAGATTTAAGATATTATGTTTTAAAATATTTGAAGAAATTAATTTACCTTAGGAAAATTTTAGTAATCAAAGTTGGAATATATAAAAATTAAATTAAGAGCTTATTATTTGATAGAGTTTATTACTGTTAATTTATTAAAGATAAATAAGACAGCTTCTACTATCTTATTGATTACTTAATAAGTAATCAATCTTAATAAAATAAGCAGAGGAAATAGCTAATTAATTATATATGTATATGTAAACTAAAAATTATTAATGTTTTGCTCTTCCCTTAGTTTTTAACCAGGTTCTCTACCTTTTTTACATGGATAGATACTACAACCAAGATTTTAACGTGGGAAGTAGCCACAAAGAATTTTCTGCTCTTTCTGAGAATATTTCCTCTTATCAGCTCCGTTTTAAGTAATCAAAAATTATTGATCATTCTTCAAGTTCTTTATTACTCTCTAACTTAAATCTTATTTCAGTCATAACATTGTTTAATAAATGTCATTTTGATTTGCAGTACAAGCAGTATCTAGTTAAATTTTTCTAAAATTTCTTTTGAAATACTTTTTATTCAAGTTAATTAATTATTTTTAGTAAATCTCAGTCAATATTTTCATCGTTCTGTTATTCTTGATCATTTGCTTAATTAAAATCCTTTTCAATAATCGTATCTTGGTTTTACTTAGAATTAGTTTAAGAATATTCGTATATTTGCTATTCCGTGACTAAATTATTTCAGATTAGCTGACATATTATTATTAATAATTTATTATTTTAGTCTTCTATTAAATTCATCAATTCTCTTATTTTTCTCCTTTATTGTATATTGTTTCTTGGTATTCTTTGATTGTTCTTTTCATTTAATTGAGTTAAAATTATAGTTCTGGTTTTTCCTCAATCTTAATTGGATTCTTCTCTATTGTTCCGACTATAATTTTCCTTCTGAAGGGGAACTTGAATTTTCTTCTATCTATTATTTATTATACAATTGTTTCATCGCTAGATAAAATAATCTTCTTCAGTATCCTTTTTTTTTGCTTTTAAACATAGCTAATCCTTAGATTCATAGTTAGCAAGTATTTTTGGGTTGCTAGAATTTTGATATTTTCCATTTTATTTAGCTTGGTTGATTTCTAACAAAAACGAAAGCAAAAAGGATTAAATAAGTAAAATAGCAACTTACTTAATCATAAAGTGGTAAATATATAAGGTAACTAGAATTTATAACAAGTAGTCTAAAGTTTATTTTATATCTTTAATAGTTGAGAGACATTAAATTTCTTTTCCATTTGCTCATACTAGCATTTATAGTTTATATTTATAATAAGATAAAAATGATTTCTCAATATAAGGTATAATCATAACTAGATCTATAACCTTCTATAGCTTAGACTAACTATATAGTAATAAGTACTTTACTTAATTAAAGAGACTTTAATTAATTCTAAAATAAATAAATTTAAATTTTTTAATAAATATAATTAAAATAATTATAAAGGAATATTTACATTAAAATAGGCTAAATGTAAGAAGTTTACTCATTTTCTGGGATTTATAACCCATTTCCAAGTAGTCAATTTTTATCAGTGATAGAACTACTCTACTCTCCAATCTACTCTTCTCTACTGTTCTAATTCCCGATTAAGTGTCAATTACTTCTTATATATAATTCTCTAGGGATAGCTGAACATCTTCCTAAAATATTATGATATTTTCTTTTCTAATCACTATCTCTCTTCTCAATAAGTTCTACCTTTTATAGAAAAATTAGTACTGTTGATATAGGTGTTTTTCGCTTCTGCAAGAAATAGCATTTCTTCATAATTAACTAAGATAATTTCTTGAGTGTGCAGGAGCATTATCTTGTTCCAGATCTATTTATCCTCTATTTCCTGCTTTTATGCTTGTCATTTTTTGATTTTCAATTGCCTTTTTGCCAATTTTCTTATGCTTTTTCATTCCTTTCTCCCAGTTCTATTAGCTTTTATTGCTAAATTTTAGATTGTTTGCGCTTTTTTTGTGATATGCTTTAAATGAGTATAGATCTCACTTTTAGACAGATATCTTGTTTTTTTCTACTGTTATATTTAGTCTCTTCATTAAATTATATGATAAATAGCTTTTTACTGTTTTTATCTTTTTTGTATAAACTTCTTCTTTATTAATTCAAATGTCAGTTTTAATATTTTTACGTATTTATTATATATATAATATAAAATGGATGTCGGCCGCGTCAGATAAATTAGTAGGTAATCTGATGCAGTGTATACTGCATTGCGAGTAATCTCGCACTAGATGCCATCTCGGGGAAGGGTGGATAAGCTCCGTTGAGACATACCTAACTTACCCCGAGAGTTCTCTCTAGCAGTATGAAATTTTGACTGACGGGCCTTCTAATTACCGACTTAATAACTAATTCTTATTTGGACCTTATTCAAGAAGACTGAAACATTTGACTCAAGATTTAAGAATATATTTCGAAAAGAAGATTCCCCATTTGGAGAAGCTGACATGACTCATCGGGCCTCTAGAATTTTAGCAAGAAACATGAGAACATTTTCTTAATATTAAATATTAATATTGAAAGAGCTGCGCGCCAATGAGGTGCTACGCGCTCTATAATAATTTTTATTTATTTATTTATGAGTATAAATAATTAAATGCTTGAGCTTTGAAAAGTTAATTATAGGTATTAAGAAAACAGGAGTTAACAACATCTTAGAAAAACTAGGACCAGGGAAAGGGTTCCTAAAAGGTTGCCCATAAATCAAAAGTTCCATCACTGAAGAAAACCTAGAAAATAGGCTAAAAATATTATACACTTGGGAGATTCAAATTTCACCACAGAGTAGTAAATAAGCTATGGCTAGCTGATAAAAATGGAACTGAATCTCCAGAAAAAGTTTAAAAAATGAAGAAAAAAAGAAATAAGAGATTTTTGAAAAACTTGAAATAGTAGAGGAGAAAGAATCGAGATTCATGACTTAAGAAAGAGATCTTAAGTCTCCTGAAATATTTCACAAGAACAGAACAACCAAGTATAGAACTAGCAATAGAAGTAGAAAGAACTGAGCAAAAAGATAGAAAAAATAGAATAAATCAACAAAAATTGCAGCATTAAATGAAACTAAAGGAATAGTGAAATAAACCAATGATAATAGAAGGTTAAAAACTACAGGTTTAAGCCTAAACGAGAAATGAAAAGGTATTATTACAGTATCTCTAAAACGCTACTATAGAAAAGAAGCTAGAAATTTTACTTTAAATAAGAGTTCTGAAACTGCTAGAAGAAGCTGTAGAACAAAAAGAAAATAATTTATCAGATAAAAATAAAAAGAGAAATATATAATACAACAAATTCTGGAAAATGTACAAGAAAATAGATACCAATCACTATCTAGGCAAAAAATACATCAAGGATAAAATACATATCAAGGAGAAGAGTTTGAGAGATTTTCAAAATTTAGAATTTAACCTCTAGGACAATCCAGAGGATGGCGGAAAAGAGGTTAAAATACCTCCAAAAATTCAAGCCATAAATTTTGTATTTATATTTTTAAGATAATTAAATTTTAAATTTGCTTTCATTAAATTTATGCTTAATGATTTTTATATTGTAATTTTCTTTTTAGAGTTAAAAATTCAAATAGTAAAGAGAAAAATTCAGGAATTTAAAAATGATTGAAAAAAAAGTATAAATACTATTAAAAATATAGATGAAACAAATAAAAATTAAATAAAATATAAGATTACAAAATTTTTAATTAAAAAAATTAAAACTAAAAGGAAAAAAATAAAAAAATTTCAATATAAAAAATATTAAAAATAAGTTTTAAAGAAAAAAACGTTTAATTTAAATTAAAAAAAAAGTTTACTTTCAATTATAAAATTTTAACAAAATTATTGAAAGAAAAATAAAATAAAATCTAAAATAAAATAAAATGAAGATAAAATATTTTAAATCATAAAAATATTAAATTTTCTTTCGATAAGATTTTTATTTAATAAGAACATTTTTTGAAAAATTAATTGGCCTATTTATAAAAGAATTCTAAATAATTAAAAGTATTAAATAATAGTAGAAAAATACGTTTACAATAAAGTGAATTTATTTATATTTCTTCTCTGAACTTTACATTAAATTATAAAGCAAGGGTATATAGTTTTGTTATTTTTTTAATAAAATACTTAAAACTAAAGTTTTGAGATATGAAAATGTAAAATAAGAATATTAAATAATTTGGAAATTATTCTAAAGTTATTTAATTAGATTTATGTATATATGTAACCATTAATCACAGTAAATAAGATTAAAAACCTTAAGAAAAAATGGATTATTCGCAAAAACAAAATAGAATGATATGAAAGAAATAGATGACGGGCAGGTGTATTTTAAATATTAAACTTTTCTATTCTCTTAACTATAGTTATTAAACAAAAATTAATTAGCAGCTAATATTTAATATTCTTACTTTTCCATCAATTAATAGGAACATTATACTTTACTAAGTACTTGCTAAGGAAAATCTAATTGTAATCATTTATTACTGTTTTATTATGCATTATTATTAAAAGAGACATAAAATACTATAAAGGTAGCATATATCTATGACAGTAAATACTTATATATTAAATATAAGGATTTTAAATAAAATATAGGAAAGCTTATAAATGAGACATAGAGAATTAACAACTAAATTAGTTTGTGTCTAAACAATAAAAGGATATTAACTTCTATTTTTAAATTTATAGTCTGATAAAAGAAACTTTGATAATCTGCTATTAATATAAAAACAATACTTAATATAAATTTTATAACTAATTTAGGAATTTAAATAATATATAAATTTAGTATTCTTAGTAAAAGAATATTACTAGAATATACAAGTACTTAATCATAAAATATTATTACTATTACTTAAAGTCAATAAATTAAAAGTAGAATATGTTTATTTAAAGCATTATAAGATAAATAAGCAAAATTAGAAAATAAGAAAGTTTAAACTAAAATTATTATAAAAGCTTACTAAATGTAACCCCTAACATTTAGTATTCAAAGAAGAAAAAGTTTTAAGTATGTAACTTAATTAAAATAAATTGAAGAAAGTAACACAAGAACAATAAATTAGGAATCAAATTAAAAATAATCTAATTATTTGAAGAATGGATTGAAAAGCTAACAAAATTAATAAAAGATAGAAAGAAAATAGAAATATAACAATTAAACATTTATTTTGTAAATGCTATCATTTATTAAATTAATTATATCTCTTCTGACTACTTAAAAGTAGATTTAGCAGCTGTTCTTGGATAATAAATCCTAATAAAACTAAATAAATGAAGACTCTATGGATATTAAGAAAGAGCAAAAGTTAGTTTACATTTATAATTAGAGACTTATATTAAGATGTTGATTCTGTAAAAGGTTAGTATACGTGGCAAAGCAGTGCCGATAAATAAAAAATTTCGATAATAGAAGAAAAAAGACTAGGGAACAAACAGTGTTAAATATCGCTCACGAGAAAGTTAAATTTAAGAAGAAAATTTCACTATGAAATAGAATTACATGAATCAAAAAGGAAAAAAATAAGATACCAATGAAGAAAACGATAAAAAGAGTTACAAGTAGAATATTCTTAAAAAGAGCTAGAAGAGAACTGAGCTAAAAAGAAAGAATAAAAAAATCTATCAACAATTTAGGAATCAACAAGATATATTTCATAAAAAACTGATTAATAAAACTTTTATACTTAATTAATTAATAAAATTTAACCTCTGATTTTATGTTAAAAAGCTGAGAGGGATCTGTCTACATTATTGTTAAAGGCAAAGTTCCTCTTGGAGTTGCCAGTTTCTTGAATATCTTTTCCCTGTAGAATTATCTATTCGAGTAATATATCTTGGTTAGTCTCTTCCATAATTCTCTTGATTTTTTCTTTGCACTTTTTGAACTCTAAACATTGTTTTATTAGGTGATTCGTCTACATACAGTAATAACATCTTTTGAGAACTCATTTTTGTCTTGGCTGTTTTTCTTTAGGTTTTTTTTTACAGCAAGGACGGAAAGTATTGCGATAGGTTTCACGTTCATCTTGTCCAGCTGAATCTAAGCTTGAAGTTGGAGTTGAGGTTGGAAATTAGCTGTCACTCCAGGAAACTCCACTTAGGATCCTTTCATCTTGGTGATCTCTTCCTTAAGTTAATAGATAACAGTTTACATTTATTGGAACTCTAATGGTTCTTGCGAGATTTGTTCAAGTCTCTCCCGCAGTTGTACAATTTCAAACCTGAGAGCTCCCACTAGCTTACGTAGTTTTTCGACGACGTAAGGGACATCCCATTCTTCGTAGTCAACTTGGTAATAATCTTCCTCTTGTGTTTGAAAGGTCTGATTTTTTAAGGTGATTAGGTTTGGTTAAGTTTCTATTTCTTCAGTACTTTGCTTTAGGTTAATCCTGCTTCATAGTCGTGTTTCTAAGGCTTGTGTGGAGGAGTTACTTAATGAGTCCCACCGACTCTTGGCTTCTTTAACTCCTGGCATCTAGAAAGTATTTTCTTATTGCTACCATTTTTAACTGTATATTATTATTAATAAAAGTTAACTAAAACTTTGATGATCCTATTAAAGGGGAAATCCGATAATTGATTATGATTATAATTGATTAAATATTATATTAAGAATTACTTTACAATTAATAGCAACAAGTTTGCTTTTGTAGAAATAAAAATTAAATAAATAGCATTTCCAAATCTTAAATAATACCAAATTAAAAAACATAAGAAAATAAAAAAGGAAAATTCTTTTACAAATAGATCAATTATAATATTTATTCTAGCTAAAATTTTAATACATTTAGAAATAAGATTAAATAAATTGAAAATGATGAATATTATTTATTTATAAATATAAATAAAGTAACTGTTTAACTAATACTTTATTACCTCAACATACATACAAAATTTAATTATTCAAATATAACAATTTCTTAATTCCTTAAGAATAAAAATCTTCCTTAACTTTACACTTTAATCATTCTTGACCTTTAATTTTTTAATTATTTTAAACTATAATAAATATTTATTAATTATAGATAAATTTAATAGATAACTATTATAAATTTTTAAATAAACGTATGTTGCCTGGTGAACAAAATTTAGCAATTTAACATATTTTTTCTTAAAAGTCTTGTAAAATGTATTAATAATGAGATTTTATACTTTCTAAAAATAATAATAATAATAGATGAAGTAAAAGTCAAGAAATATTTTTTCCGGTATTTCACCTCTTATCGATTAACGTCTTTTCCTGCTAAAAGACAAGAGGATTTTGCTGGTACTCCAACCAGGAGGTAGGTCATCAAAATCAAGAGGATTAGGATCTTCATAGAATAAATTTCTTATTCAAACTTATGGTTCTTGATTCTGTCTGGACGGCTTTTTTATAGAATCTCCCTTAAGCGTGAAATATGTCTTATCGCTTTAATATTTTTACTTTCTTTCCCGTTTCTCTTGCTAGTAGAATCTAGACCAATATTATTTCTACCTTCTTAAAAATTCCGGATAATTGAGATAGAAGTACCCAGTTGAGCAATATGTGTAGCATTTCATTTTCTTCTTAGTCTGAGTCTTTTTGAGCTGGGGAGTTGAGTTTCAAATTTTTGGAGCGATGAGAGTTTTCCAGCTCCATTAGGTCTATTTCAACTATGGAAGTTTAAGGAAGAGATTGCTACTTTGGCCTTGTTGCCATTTCATGCATCATATCCAGTTTTTTTTGTTCGGAAATAGTTTGCTTGGTTGTCGCCAACTCTATCTTCAGAGTTGCAAACGCATCTCGAAGTAACTGGATCTCCCGTTCAAATCGAAGCTCTATTCTTGCGGAATTTTGCATGTTTTTACCTAATAATTGCTTTTTCATATTTTTTTTCCACCTTGAGATTCTACACCATCTCGATTAACTATATTACTACTATTAGCTAGTCTTCTCTTGTGATTGCGGGATCTAGAATTGACTAAACGATTTTTATTATATTAGATTTTGTTTTTTTTGACTTTTCGGCGATCGGGGGAGTATCTTGCTAGATGTAAGGGTGCTTATTGAAAGGTCTGAAGGTTTTTTGCTACTAGAGTTGGTTATAGCATGCTAGGCTCCTTCAATTTTCTTCTCCTCCTTAGGAAAATTTTTGTGTGTCATTCTTTAACCTTCCATTTTTTCTATTCAAATAATGATAATAATATTAATTTTAATTATATTTGCTAGTCTTAGTTTTTATCTTAAAAATTTATGAATATCTTCGTCTTATATTATTTTTCACTGTAACATGAATCTTTCAATATAATATAAATGCTTCTAATTAAATTTATTTTTATCAATTAGTTTTTTTAGTTATTATTAATAAATATTATAGATTGACTATTTAAAAAATGGAATTAATTTCCAAATATTTCTACTAGAAAACTTTAAAATTATTAAATTACTTTTCAAATTGTCTTTAAGGTGTGTGTTTTTCTTATTCGTCTTTTGTAAAAAATAATATTATTTCTGTAAAGAGTAACTAAACTTTATGGAATTTTGAACTATATTTAAATTTTTGCAATTTGGTAAAAAAGAAAATCAAAATTATTAAAAAATTAATTGATATAATCTTCACTTTGATGCATTTTATTCTTAATTTTAAGATTAAAATGTTTTAAATTATATTAAGTGTGAAGATCTTTTTTTTAAGTTAATTTACACAAAAAATGAGAAATTAACATTCTTATTAGTCAAAATTTTAGAGATTACAAAATTTATTGAAATGTTATTTATCTTCAACTACTAATAAAAAGAAATATTTAAAATACCGTTCTAACTAAAATTTTTACTCAATGGTGAACTTTAAAAAGTTTCTTCATTCTTATACTTCATAGAAAATTCCTTAATAATGAAGCTATATAAGAAATAAGTCATAAAGCTAAGAATTTGAAATGTCTTTCTTTCAATTGCTGAATTATTACTTACTCTAAGTTCGCTATTTAACTTTTTTATATTTGATTGAAAACTTAAAAATGACATTTAGAAAATTATTTTATTTTAATGCATTGAAAATTATTTTTATTTTTAAACCTTTAATAAATTTAATATTTATTTAATAGTAACTAATATAATAAAGTTTCTATTAATTTGAAGCTGTAAAAATAAAAATGATCAACTATAAGTTTTCAATTTATATTTTTGTATAATTTTAAAATAATTAAAAAATGATTTTTATTATAAATATCAAAAAAACTTTTGATTATTTTGACATTTTTTAACCCTGCGTCCATAAATCTTTATTGCTTGAATTTTATTTAAAAATTTTTTTTTTTCCAAAATTTAAGGGTTTGCCTAGTTATTTTTATAATTAATTTTCATTTGTATATATTCCTTTTTTTCTATTATCTTTTTAGGCCATTACTTTAAAGATTTTATTTTCCTTATACTTTTTTCAAATTGCATTATTATTTTGATCACTTTTTTTAATTATAATTTTTTAAGGATAAAAACTTACAGAATTTTATGTATAGATTTTTCATCGAAAGCTCTAAATGAATTTTTTCTTTTTTTTATTATTATAATTAATATTTTCTATTTGCTTTCATCCATATATTTAACTTTGACTGTAAAATAATAAGTTATTCTTTTTACAGATTAACTATTTTGTCTATTTATGCATTTCGATATTCGCTTTCCTTAAACTAGATTTTAGATTGGTTAGTTTAATTTTATTGCTAGTTTAATTATTTATTTAAGTATCTTTTTAAGTTATAAATCTTGAGTCTGTTTCTTCCTATTTGCAAGATATTTCATAATTATTTCTTATCGACCTACTGATAGTTCTAGCTAAGATTTTCTTACTTGTGTTGAATTAATAGCTTCAAAAAGCTACGATAAAATTTGTATACAGGAAAGCAAAGAGTAATTTTTGTGGCACTTGAGTTAGATATCTAAATTAAATTAGAGAATTTAAATTTTTTATCCTTGCCATTTTTTAATCCTTTTATATAAAACTTTATTTCTTAAAGAATAAAACTAATTTTAAATATTAGAATTTTACAGAAAGTTAGTTCTTTAATGATCATATAATGTTTATTTTAATTTATTATATATTTTTATTAATTTTTAAATAAATTTACTATATTGCAGTTTAATTTATTTTTACTTAAGTACTTTAGTTATATATACAAATATCTTAATTACTCTCAATCTTAAATTATCTTTAGTTTTCTTCTTTTCAGTTTGAGTTATATTATATAATTATAGTCTGACTTTATAATTTTTAATTAAATTTAAAATATTTGCATCTAAATTTATTTATTATTTATATAATTTAATTGATAATTTATTTCCTTATTAATATATTTATTATGTAATTTTTATTATTCTTTTTTAATCTAATTTGCATATTTTTTTACTATATATTATATCTTTTTCTACTTTTAATTAATTTTGATTATAAAATAGCTTATTTAAATTTTTAATTTAATTAAATTAATCTGGAGGGAGTTTTTTTGCTAAAAGGTGTTTTCATGTCTATCTATCTTTCGAAGGGCTTTTGTTCGGTTTGCTTTTCTGTGCAATACTCTTAAAGACTGTATGTTTTTTTAACTCTCCGCTAGGGCGCAGAATAACCTGTACTATCTCTTTTTTTTACATTAATTTCCATCAATTTTATAAAAATGCCAACCACTTCCCAAGAAATAAAATAACTTGGATCGGCCCTATAGTTAATACATTCCTTCAAAGAGCTAATCATTAATATTACTGTAATGACTATATATTGGAAACTAAACACTTTATATTTATTAATTTAATAATTTCTAGGCCCACTACGATCAACTAATCACAGATCATATTCCTATATCTTTGATTCTAGCTTATAATGCAGCCACAAATATTCCAAAATAGCAGCCATTACTCAATAAGATAGATAGGCTACTTGATCCAATGAACAGATAAAATTACTAAAATCAGTTTTAAGTAAATTTTTCTTGATTTTTTACTGTAGATTAAGACATCTTAGACTCATAATGTAGTTTCATCACAACTTACTTTAGAATAATACAATGAACACTATAGGAAGTCATATTAAATAATGATTACAATAAATTCCCTTAGGATATCATTATGAAATATATAGCTGCTAAAAGAGTAAATTAGGAGTGCAAGAGATTGCTATTTATGTAAGAAAGAATCAATAAGTGGTAATAGAAGCTTATTCTATATCTAGAAAACTTAGGAACAAATGTATGCAATCTTATTGGAAGTGGAAAAAGCTTCAGGCTAAAGGCAAATTCTCAAACTCAATAAAAACATCTAAACAATTTCCTGTTATGCAAAAAAGATTATCAACCCTAAAGTAAGGAAGTAAATGTTTTTTAACAAGAAATCTAGGACTCATTTATTGAAATTGAGAAGCTTTTGTGTTAAAAACATAAAAAAATTACAAGAAAATAATTTAGATCAGTAAGCGATAAATAGAGCTCATTTATAGAGATTCTTAACTTATCAATTGCCCATTTTCTAACTTATAAAATTTTTCACTTTTTTCAACATCTTAAGAGATTAAAACTACAGCTGGGATTGATACTGGCACTAGAGTCCTTTCTACAATAAAATTAATTCCTCTTTCTCATAGATTACAAAGATTCTTGGAGACTTCATTATAACAATGGAGTTATGCAAGGAAGTTCATATGGTCCTGTATTCTCACTCCTAAATTATGATATAGTAATCAAACATTTGCAGAAAAAAACACACAACAAGGCAACAATCTGCATAATATAAACTTCGTATGCAGAGCATGGGTAGATGACCTTACACTCCATTCTTGTTCTGCTTAGAGGATGTAAAAACTTATAGATTAATGCATCTTAACTTTACGGTGGATTTTTTCTATAAATAAACACTAGTAAATGTGAAGTAATCCAATTAAAAAAAAAAGAGCTAAAAAAATGAATTTAATTTAAAACTGGAAGGTTAGCGCATCCAATAGAAGAACCAAATGATTTACCTTGGAGTCCTAATACAAGAAGATGTTCATTTGATCTGCCACTGTAAACAAAGGACTTAAAATTGTTTAGAATCGGTAAGAAAATGCATTTATATTTCAGTAGATACGAGAATATTACTCTCTAGCCCTTCAAAATACTCTGTCGCATACTTACACTGCCTAAGGCTATATACAGTGGGGAGATGGTTCCTTGAACTGTAACGAGAGGTTTATAGAGTACGAAAGAGAAGAAAAAAAATGCATATAATGACGAGGAAGGCTTTAAAGTCCCCTATTATTATCTTTATTAAGGTTTGTTACATAGACTTTAACCGACTACCATTTGAACATATAATGGCTAAACACTTATTCCAATTCTACTTTAAAATACGAAACGAAGCTAGGACTTATCTAGAATCCGATATATGTAGACTCTTTGAATGGAATTTAAACTAAAAATCTTAGTACTTTTACTAAGTATAAAAGATAATTTAGTTTTATGGAATTAATAATGACGATTAAATTATGTTTTCTAACTAGCTTTCAATTGAGAAACTTTTCAAAGATATTACAAGAAATTAATCCCATTAAGAATCAATTATAAGCTATAGAGACATACCCACTGCATAGATATTCAGAGAGCAACTTGAAAGAATTTAGAAATTTTTGGCTATAAATTATACTAAAATTAACAAGTAATACATGAAAGAAATAATTTAAATCTTTAAGTTGCGCAATATGATTCATGTACGCAATTTTATCCAGTGAAATACATGCTCTATCCATGCAGAAGTAAAGATTCATTTAAGCATATATTCGAATGTGTCTACTATTTGGACTTATTTATAAGATTTTCTGATAAATTTCCTGGAAAAAAATTGAAAAAACTAATAACTTATGATCAACTCTACATAAACTAACGATTCATTTCTCAAAAAAAAATGGATGCAGATCCTAAAATTAGAAATTTCCACAGGAATCTTAAAAATAATGTAAATTGAAGGACAAATTACAAATAAATATTTGGAGTTTAAAAAAGAACAACAAGAAAGTTCAAGAAGCAATGGAGATAAGTTGGAAGATAAAAAGAACGATACTTGAACTTTATGAACATAATTAAAATCAAGTAACCGATTTATATCAATAACTTCATTTCATTAACATTTTTATTTAAGTGATTTCTTCTTCACTCCAATTTATACATATACTACTGATAAGAAAAAACTTCTTACAGCTCTAGTTTTGTGAATAACCAAATAAAGGTGAGGAAACTTTAATTCTATATTCAATTAAAAAATGGATGTCGGCCACGGCCAGGAAAACTAGTAGGCAATCGGTAAGTTTATACTATATTGGAGTAATCTAGGAAAGGGGAAGGGTGAATTAGTTCAGAAGAGACAAATCCAATTTGCCCGAGGGTTCTCCCTAGCAGTATGAAAGTTTGACTGACGGGCATGCTAATGAAAAATTACTAATTCTTATTGGACTTTATTCAAGAAGATCGGAGCAATTTATTCAAGATTTAAGAATAATTTTTAATAAGAATATTCCCCATTTGAGAAGCTGAAATGAATCATTGAACGAATAGAATGAAAACAAGAATCATGAGAATAATTTTTTTAATATTTAATATTAATATTAATACTGAAAGAGCTACGCCCAAATGAGGTGCTACATGTTCAATAATTATCTTAATTTATTTTATTTATGTTATGAAATACTTGAGCACTAAAAAATAGGTTGGAAAAATAAGATGGATGGCTTCTTAGTTATTTAGAATGAAGCCGAGATATAGTATCATTCTGACATATATGCTTATGGAATTTTTTTATGGGAGGTAGTGACAAGAAAAATACCTTTGAGGAAGTAGAGGAAATAGAGGAAGGAGAGTTACGTGAAGGGATAAAGAGAGGAGAAAGAGAAGAGAAAGAGAGGAGAAAGAGAGGAAATACCAGAGAATTGTAATAATAGAGGAAATAATAAGGGAGAGTTGAAAATAAGAGGTTGACTAGAGAATGAGTTTAGAAACGTTATTATAGAAATTAGAGATGATAAAGCAAGACATGGGAGATTAGGAGATAATATAACAAGAAATGAGAGCTTTTGAGGTTTCTAAATAGCAATATATTAGATTGATGAGATTTACTCGCTACATGCTAAGATTTAACTAGCTAATATAAATTTTAATCAAATATAAAAAATTTAGATAATTAGTCAAGTATAAAAAAGGAAATAAATTATGTGATGATTCCTTAGAGGATAGGGTACACAGAAAATAATTTTTTGTTATCCAAAAATTAAAAATAAATTTTATTTTAATTTTTCGATAAAACCTAACCAAATTTTTAATATATGATTGAGGGTGATCTCTACGGAAAAATAATTAGGGGAAATTAAATTAATTTAATAAAACTAATTTGCTTCAAAAAAGAATCAAATAAATGTTTGGAAATGACTTATATAAAAGGCAATATCAAAGGTAAAAAATGGATTAAACAAGCATCGATATTTATTCTAAAATCTGTACCAGAAGAAGAAATGAGCGATTTCAATTAATTTTACAATACTTCAAGAGATTTTTTATAAACTAACACGTGACATGCCAAGTAAAAAAAGTAAAGGAGATTTCATATTAATAAGATAGTTAATAAATTAATTATATTTATGTTATGCTTATGAATTAATTATTAAAATAATTTTAAGTTTAAGAAGATACTTATAAATATTTATATAGATTAATTAAAAGTAAAATATAATTTTCTTATATTTTTTATTAATTTTATTTATAAGATTTTATATTTAAAAGTTACTAAAAGAATTTAATTCTCCTATTTAAAATATATTTAATAGAACTATTTTATATATAGTAATTTAAAATAATTTGTAGAAATTAAACTTTATTACTAGTAATTAATTGAAATTTGCTAATACTTTGCTAGTAGAAAAAATATATTAATGGCAATGCTAATTTTTAATATTAAAGATAGGTAAAATATTGAATTAAAAAATTATTGTTTGATATTAAATAACTTATAAAATAGTTTAGTTTAAGAACGCTAATAAACAAGATTGAAAATGCAAAAATTTAAAGCTAGAAATTATTTAGAAAAATAAAAAATTAAATATTTTAAATAATTATAATAATAATAATAATAAAATTAAGTTTGGCAATTTGGAGGAATTTCACTTTTTCCTGCCGATTGCCGGATTGCTCCGGGATTATATAAAAATGTTTAAAAATTTGATATCCTCTTTCTCACACTTGGTTATATTGTCTTCAGTTTCGTCTTTCATTCTGTTCTGATTTCTTTCTGTAGATCTTGCCAAACGCATTCATATAAAGTCTTTCTCTATCTCTTCTCTAATGCAGTTGATGTTTTTTTCCTTTATTGCGCTTGTAGTTTTCTTAGTTTGTTCAGTATTAATTCTTGAAACTTAGGAATTTCTTGCATCTTCTTCATAAATATACTCCCGAATTACAATAATAACATCTTTTCTGAATTCTTTTAGGTTTTCTTGTTTCTTCCTTCTCAATCACCATTGGGTCACTTCTTTGCTCATTTTAATCTATTTGTCGTTGCAGTTTCTCTTCTATTTTTCAAGTCTATTGTCCAGTTCTGTCTGTTTCTGAAGCTAATTTTGGGATTAGCTACTCTGATTTTGTGATATGTTCCAAAAAGTGCTTAGTTCTCTTTCCTAGGACATGAGTCTTGATTCTATTCCTTCTGCTAGGTTAACTGTTTCATTAGCTTCTCATTGTCCTTCTTTAGCTACTTGATCTCTTCCTGGAGATTTAGTACTACTTTGATGAGCTATTCCATGCTCATCTGGCCAGAAGGATTAAATTCTGATACCTCCTGGTGCAAAGCAGACTTCGCCTGCTTTTTGGGTTTCTCCTGAGACGTTAGGGTGATTGCATGGGTGATTTTCTTAGATTATTTCTGTTCTTCTTGAACCTATTTTCCGGATTATTAAGAAAAAGGTTAGGGTTAAGTAAAAGAAGACTGGCTGAGAGTGGCTTCTGGTTTTCTCTCCTTCTTAGAGGTGGTGTAAAAACCTTTTTTGAAGCCTTCCATTTTTAAATATTTATTAAATATGTTAAAAAAACTAAATTTGAACACTCTGTTAAGATATAATATGCATGTAGTTATATATCTATATATTTTTATTTTATAACTTACTTATTAGCTAGTGTATATGTTTTTTATCAGTAGCAAGAAATTTTGATTTCATACAAAAAACGATATGTTTTATATTTTATTTTATGATACATAAGAAATAAAAAAATTTTCAATAAAGTCTAATAAGTATTAGCAGGATGTAGCCAACGATTTTTATCGTATATTGATGGAAAAAAAATTAATAAGACAATTAGTGAGCTTTATCAAAGAACTATGATTTTTAATAACACTATGAAATTTTAAAATCTTAACATTTAATTTTAAGAAAGGAGTTATATTAAACCTGTCTTTATAGCAAATTTAAGGAAAAATTTCATAAACTGACTAAAAATTAGGGTAAATTTAAAATTCTAGAAACTTTAAGCCAGAACAAATCTTTGAAAAATTAAATTAAATAGAAAATAAACCTCCAACATAAGAGTTTAAAATATGATAGCGATATAATATTAACAAAAGTGGTCAGTTTTTATTCTTGATCTATTGATATTGGCAGATAAAAAATGCATTCATTTATCAATCATAATTGTATATTATAAATTAGACGTCTTAATTTTTTTTCTTCAACATTTAGCATTAAATTATATTTCAAACACTTTAAATTTAAATTTTTTTTCTAAATGTTCACCTCCATCAATGTAAGTTATTTCATTAACTTGATATGAGGAAAGTAAAGGATCGTACCTATCCATGTAATATGATCTCTTGCTGCTTATGAGGACTATCTTCAGTGCTTTTGGCTTAATGAGTTTGTTTCAGCTGCTTTCTCAGAATTGAAATTTATTAAGTCTAAGATTTTAAGATTGAGGTCAAAAGTTTGAACTGCTTTAACTAAAATAAGTTTTTTGGAAAAATAGAAACTTAAATAATAGAATACTTTTTTGAAAAAAGAAGAAATATAAAATAGGCTACATTTTTTGGTTAATGCGTTAATCGTGAAAAAGCAGGTTTATTTTAGAAGAAATATTATTATAAAAAAACTCATTCTTTAAAAACTTAAATGTTTTTAACAAAAAATATTAAGATTTCACTTTAAAAAAATCCAAATTTGATTTTTTTGAACATATTTGAACTTTGCAATTTTTTTAAAGAAAAAAATTGCGATTAACATAAAAAGTTGAAAGATTAATTAAATAAAATGTTTCTAAATTTTTTTAGAGGATCAATCAGAATAAAAAAATCTTTTAGAACCATAGCTTGGAAGTATACAGCTTGGAAGTATACAGCTTGGAAGTATACCCGCCGGATTAT